>CANXYC010254848.1:0-14501 GCA_948193065.1 Aleurites moluccanus | reverse complement strand
TATAGGTGATCCGTTAGAAACTCCTGTTCGGAGTGCGGATCGTCGGGCTGAGTAGAGCTCGGAGTCATTTTTGGGAGCTTTTGCATATTTTGGAGCTTTAGGTGAGTTCTATAGCATAACCTTGCATGAAATGCATGTTTACTACTATTTCATATGTTATATATATATATTGTGATGGTAATATTGAGATTGTTTGGAGATCCAGAGGGATCCTGGTGTTTGAGATGAGATGGAATATTATAGAAGTGCTATTTGTGTATTTTGTTTTCATAGGCATAGTCCAAATTTTAGAGGAGGTAATGTCGAATTTTCTTTAGCATTTTATATTTATTTTGAATGATATTTGTTTGATGCATGCCATATAGATAGTTATTGGGTTCTATGCGGTACTGGTCGCTTATGCATGACCCGTACCCTAGGACCGTCACGACTTCCGAGATAGGTCGTGACACTAAAGCTATAATTGTGTTTAGGCTAATGGAATTAATATGTTTCTATCAAAAAATGGAAGAAAATCACAAGTTTTGGTGGTGGAGGATGGTGGCCGAAACTTTGGCAATGGAGGAGAGAGAAAATGGTTGGTGAATATGATGAGGAAGATGAAGAATGATGAAGAGGTGGGAAAAATCTAACTTAAATATCAATGGCATAATCTTATACATTAGGCTTATGATAGAAATGGTGAAACCTAGCCATCCAACCATCCATTTCTTCATCATTTCATCCAATGGTTAGATTTAGATGAGCCTAAAATGATACCATAAGTGTGCATACACCATATAAGTCCATATTCCAAAGGAAAAGACCAAACTACCCTTAGTTCAAATGAAACCTCTAAATCGAGCAGCTTGCCGAGAATTATTTTTTATCGGGTTTAATTCTCTAACAAAACTTCAAATAAATAAAATATCATCATTTTCATGTCCTAATATTCTTTTCTACCTTTAAATATCATGATAATTTCCATAAAACTCGAAGGGGTGTGAAATGACCATTTTGCCCCCAGTTCACCAAAAACTGAAATTTACCCGATTTCTTTCTAACAGTCTTAAAACCACTTTTACACTTATGAAACTTCCTAAAACATGCATATACATTCAATTCAAGCATAAACATGCATTAACATATAGCTTTCAAATAAAACAAACATTTCCTAGGTTTGCCCTTTATGGTTCAGGTTCTAAGCTTTAATTGAAGTGTTACAACACCTCTATCTCAAACTCAATCTCCCTATCAGGGGGCAATCTTAGCAACTCATCAGGAAATACATCAGGGAACTTTTGAACAACCGGTATATGATCCAACTGTACAGAAGATCTCTGTACATCCACTACATGTGCTAAATAGGCTGAATAGCCTTTCTCAATCATCTTTCTGGCCTGGATAGCAGAAATCAGGTTAACTCGGAACTCCCGAATATCACCCTGAAACTCAAACTCTGGCTATCCCTCAAGCTAAAATCCAACCCTCTTCCGATAAAAATTTATAACTGCCCGGTGTCTCGTCAACCAATCCACACCCAAAATAATATCCTACTCTAACATGGGTAACTCAATCAAATCAGCACACAAAATATGATCATGAATCTCAATAATGCAATCAGGGTAGTAATAGTCAACATCCACACTATCACCCATAGGAGTAGCAATCATCAATGGCACATCTAATAATCTCCTCTCCTTATTCAATTTAGGTGCAAAATGTGATGACACAAAAGAATGAGTAGCACTTAAATGGAATAAGGCATCAAGAATCTCATTCTGAATCAAAATAGTATCTGTAACTGCGTTGTCTGCTCTCTGGGCATCCTGGGTGTTGACAGCAAACACTCTGCCCTGGCCCCTACAAGCTGGAGCCTGACTACCACTAGGAGCCTGTCCTTTCCTGCCTATGCCTTTAGCTGTAGCCTCTCTACCCAGATTCTGACTCGCTTGTACCACTGGCTGTGAGATTGTGATAGATGGCTGCTGATCAGCCCTCACTGGACAACTGTTAGCATAATAGCCCTGTTGGCCACACCTCAAACATGCACCAATCCGTCTCCAACACTCCCCTCCATGTCTCCGACCATAAAACCCACAAGTAGGAATGTTGGGTGACTGAGTAACTGGTCTCGAAGAACCCTGAGAGTAAGCAGGTGATGACTGAACTACTGGTTATCCCCTACTCTATAATCTCCTCCGTTGACTACTGACTGGAGATCTCTACTCAAATCGGGGCACTGGCTCTACCTGTCTAGGCTGGGAGCTGCTCTCCCCCCTCTTAATCTGTGATCCTGGACCACCTTTTATCTTTTGGTCCCTTTTTGCTCTCTCTATCTTGTATTTCTCCTCCATCTGCGTAGCTTTGTCAATCACTATAGTTAATGAAGTGAACTCTGTAGCTAATAAAGCATTATGGAGTGCAGTATGCAGACCCCTCCGAAACCTACTAATCAGATCTGCCTCTGTAGGTACAATGTGAGTAGCATATCTACTCAACCGAATAAAATCCTCCACATACTCCTCTACTGATCTGTTCCCCTGCTTAAGCTGCTCAAATCTAACCAAATTACGGGTCTTAACACCCTCGGTAATGAACTCATCAATAAGGCCCTGTCTGAACTTTACCCATATAGGTGGGTGCTCACCGTAAAGCCTGGGCTCCATTCGTCTCGAAAACCATGTCCATGCCTTACCCTTAAGCAATAGCCCAACCAACTCAACTGCCCTCAGCTCTGAACATGGTAGTCTCCTCACTACCTTCTCCACCTCCTCCAAGAAATCTATAGGATCAGTGCCTCTATCTCCCCTAAACTCAGGTAGGTTTAGCTTCAAAAAGCTAAACATCGATACTCCTCCCTCATCAATCACTCATCGGCCTCCCTGTACAGCTGGCTCCCTCTGAGCCCCCACTGGCTGCATAGGAGCCGGTGCCACTGGAAGTACCTCGGGTACTACAACTGGAGGCACTACTGCTGGAGCAGGTGGTGGAGGTACTTGTTGTCTCTCCTGTCTCAAATCAGCTAATTCCCTGCGTAACTCCATCATCCCCCTCATCATCTCCACTCTCCAAGGGTCATCGCCCCTCTCTTTATCCTCTGTAATCCGTTGGGATCTAGACGAACCCTCTGATACTGCAATCTCCCTAACCAGTGACCCATTAGAGGCAACTTCTGTCTCCCTGGTATCTTTGTCTCTATCGTCAGACATCTCTGTAATTTGTCGAGAAAAATGGAAATAGTCTCAAAAAATGATAGAAACACAGAATAATAACATATAACAGAAGATAACAGCAAAGGACGACAAAGGAAATCCTATGCTCTATAGTATACTTAAATCTACACCATTATGTACTTAGTCATTATTCCTCTGTAATTCAGTCACTATTCATCTGTAACCTAGATTCACAGTCTATAAATCTAGAGCTCTGATACCACCTCTGTCATGACCCGATTTCCTGGACCGCGATGGTCCTAGGGCACGGGAGATGCCAATGGCGACCGGTACCCGTAGAACCCAGTATCACATACACAATCTATAAACCACAATATAATATTCATTTTAATTAGTTACCATCCATTCTGTTATTCTGTTATGCATTATGTAATCATTCTACAAATGGTTGTAACCATCAAATTATCATATCATACATCATCATTTAACTCAATATATCATCATCAATATATATATATGTTCATTTCCTAGCTAACCCATACATACCCCATGGAGCAGCTAGATAATGAACACTAAATAATAATACAGAATATCAGAAATATACATCAAAATGTCTGTAGCAGAAATCCACAGATGACAGAAGACGGGATTCTGCAACCTACTCCTCTCCTGAAATGGGTAAACAATGAAATGGTGAGTATAGATGATACTCAGTGAATCTACATGCATCCACAATAAACAGTAGGCATCAATAAAGCAATGGCATCAATAAGTAGGATAACAGTATACAGAATCAATATCAGGGTACAGTATAACCATGGAATACAATATAGGCTCGGTATCATATGGAAAGACAGATAAAGGGATGGACTGTATGAAAAGAAATCATACAATCTCTAGTAATCTGTCTGGACCATATAGGCCTCCAGTATCATATCTGTATCAGTAAGCATAAGGTTGATCAGACCTTATGGCTAGGACCATAACCCCTCAGAGCTAGGGTATTAGTAATACAATGTGCACATCGTCGACAGTATTTCCCTACTACCCTATCGGATCGGTAGCTCTGCCAAGCCATATAAGGGTCAATAAAAAAGGGGATACCATTATGCAATAATGGTATCCAGTAATCAATCAGTCCAATATCAATCAGTTCAATATCAGTCAATTCAATTATCAATATGAACAATGACAATACTATAGATAATATACAATCCATGATAAGTGGTTTGGCAATTAAGGAAGACATAGAATAAAAGTTGGTTCGGTGGTGGAAAACAGTAGGTCAATTGGTATGCCAACGTTGCTGGCAACAATGGCATTCAAATGGTAGGCCTATGGAATACAAACCAATAGGCCAAAGGCAAATGAACTAGGCATTTCATCAAATACATGGTAGGCATACAATGGCAAGCCAATAGGTTAGGATTAGGTGCAAACTTGACTTGCCCAATTCAATCAACACAAAGCCACATTGTCAATAAAGGTATAGGCATCAAAGAAACACAATTAAACAACATCAAAATGGGATCAAATGGCCATGGAAAATCAAGCAAAAACTAAGCAATTTCAATGGGTGAATAGTGACAAAAGGTTCGGCCAAATGGAGGTTTTTGCCATAGATTTCCAATCAATAAGTCAATCGATTAGGCATGTTTTAGGATGCAATATAGACTCACCTAATGCTTCAAATGCCTTTGAATTGCTCATTTCCACCAAAATTCCTCCAATAGGGAAAATTAGAACACTTTGATCCAAACTTCAATTCTATATCAATTAATCCATCAATTAGTTGCCTAATCACATCCAATTGACTAATTCTAACATCAATTAACATAAACTAACACTAAATCATCAAGTCATTTCTTACAAAATTCAAATTAAGCTAACCAAATTAGGCATTTCTACAAATTAGCATCAATTGTTGCAAATTAATTATAAACCCATCAAATTCAACTCCTAAATCATCTAAATGAACCAAAAGATGGAACAAAACAATTGATTACCTCAAATAGGATGCAAGAGCCGAAATCTTTTCTTCAATATTCCTTAGAATACTTAGCTTCTTTCTACAAATTAAGGATGGAAATGAAGAGAACTAAGTGGAATTACTAGTTTTCTATCCATTTTCCTTAGAAATTTTGATGAAATGATGAAGAAAATGGAAGAAGAAGGTAAGAAAGGTGGTTCGACCATTTAAGGAAGAAGAAGAAGAATGAAGAACAAATGGCTAAGTGATAATTAAATAGAAAATCTAATTTGGCAAATTACAACTAACTCCCCGAACTTCTATCCATTACCCTTTTGGTCTAAAATCTTCTATAATTTATTCTGTCAATTCTGTTAAGATTTAGATATCAGAGTGGGAAGTCAATAAGCTTATTTTAATTTATACTTATTTATAAAAATAGTTCTGGAGTCATTCTATAACCCTGACCGACCAATTTTTACTATTCACCTTAAACTTTCATTTATTTACCCTTTTGCCATTAGTTACTTTTTCAGTGTTCCTAAATGATTTTCACTTCTTTCTTTTTACCAAAATTACACATAAATTATGATGATCTTTTACCCCCAGATCAACTTCATAAATTCTTCTGTTGACCGGATTGCTAATTTCTCGGCAGTATTCCCGACACCGCCGCTTTTCGAAAAAGTATCAAGTTCGCTTTCTAACTGTGTCTCTAAAATTATTTCTCATCATTTCAAGACTAATGAACCACATTCTGAGAATTAATTCATGCATGAGAGTTAGGAATTTATAGGGTATTACACACAATAATGGTATTACCAAGTATCAATGATTTATTATCAATCAATTCAAAGAATAATAGAACCAAAGGAATAGCAATAGCAAGTGATTATACAATGACCAAGGGTTTGGCAAACCACAATGGGATGGAACATAAGTTGGTCATACGTGGGAAGATTGCTAAGAGGAATTTAAGAGAAATTTGTGTAAGAGGTAAGTATGAACATCCTATTTGATTATTGTTCTTTGAAATTAAAGTAACCAAGTATTGTTACAATTGATTTTTCTATTGTATATATTTATATACTTGTACAATGAGAATGGCTTGATCAACCTTCTTGGATCAAGTTCATGTGTTCTTACTCGTGAACAATAAAGTTGATGCAATTGGCATGCCATTGTCGCTAGTGACGATGGCATTCAATTGGAAGGTCTATGGATTTTAAGTTAGGCATTTTGACAAACACTTGGTGGGCAATTTTGGATGGACAATTTGATAAGGTTTGGGTACAACTCCAACATTACCCCAATTATCAACAACAATACACATTATAGGCAATTTAATAGGCATTTGGTTTCCAACAATAAACATCATATAAAGGATCAAAATTACATGATAAACCAAAGGAAAAACAAAAATAATTCAAGGTAAAAATGGGCTTAAGTGGTTCGGCCACAACATGGATTTTGGAGGCAAGTTCCAATCAAAATTTCAACATAATAGACCTGATATTTGATGTATATTAAACTCACCTAACACACCAAACAAGCCACCAAAATTGATTTGCCTTTAATTTCCTCAAAGTAGGTATAAATGACAATCTTCCTCAATATGATTTTCTACATCAAACCAACCACAAATAATTCATCCATTAGCCTCCAATTAACATAAATTAATCCAACATCACATAGCTATTTCATACAACTTAGGTTAGGATTTGAAAAATTAGGGGAAAATGCTATATGCATCAATTGATGCAATTAAATACATTACCCAATCTAATTAACATCTATAATACCTAAATCAACCATAAAATCAAACAAAATAATATTTTGCCTAAAATTGATGTTTGGGCTGAAAATCCAATAGTGGTTGTTCTTGGAATTCTTTGATTCTATAAGGTAGAAAATGGATGGAAGATGAAAAATATATGGTTTGATTCAAGTTTGCATTGATTTTACTTAAGAAATTTGAAGGAAAATGGGTGGGAAGAATAAGGAAAAATTTCAGCCAAGGGAGAAAGGAAGAAGAAGATGAAGAAAATTTTCTAAGTGTGGCTTATATACTAAGTCACAATTAGAAAATTTTATTTTGGTCCTTAAATTATACTTTTGCCATATTTCCTTCTGTAATTTATTCTGACGATTCTATTGAAATTTATAGTTCAAAGTGAAGATTTAAACATCTTATTTTTATTTATACTTTATTATAAAATTAGTTTTAGAGCCGTTCAGAAACTCAGACAGTCAAATTTCTACTATACCCCCAAAGTTTCATTTATTTATGGTTTTGCCATCACTTACTTTTTCAGTGCTCCTAAACATTTTTCACCTCTTTATTTTTACCATAATTACACATGCATATATATGATTCTTTATCCCTAGTCAGAATCAAAAATTCATCTGTCGATCGGACTGCTATTTTCTCCGCAGCGTTATCGACACCGACGTTTTCCAGAAATGTATTTCGTTTGCATTCTAACCGAGTCTCTAAAATTATTTTTAGACATTTCGATGATTTCAAACTAAATACTGAGAATAATAACATGCATTTATGGTAGGCTTTTCTAGGGTATTACACAATAAAATATGTTTTTAAAAATAAATCAAAATTTATGGTGTTACAATCCTAGTTGACTTGTAATGAAATCTCTTCCATTTGATCAACAAGCTAATTAAGGATGTGTAAACTTTAGATTTATTTTGTGCTTTTGATATTGATTTAAGTGTGTATAGTATTGCTTTATTGATAATTTATATGATCGAGATTGATTTTTCTTAAGTATATATTGCTATATAGAATTGATTGTTAAATTGATTGTTTAAGTGTTAGATCAATATTTAAGGGTTTAAGTTGAGGATTTAAGTGGCTTAGTGATGCAGAACTACAGTCACATCCTAAAAATGGAATATGACGGTCCTAGGATGCAAGATCTATCAAAGGCAACCGACACCCGTAGAACCCACTTACTAATCCTATTACCCAATTAATTACTTATTGTGTATTAATTGTGTATTATGTACTCTGTCATTCTGTAACCAATCATTCTGTATTTTGTGGTTCTGCTGTCTGTAATCATTAACCATACGTGCCATAATCATAATATACCTCCATATAATATCATGTATATATAAATACAGTCTATCTATAACCATTTACACATAACCATGGATCAACTAAAATAATTTACATAACATAGAGTTTAAATAATTACATTGTCAAAATTATACTTCAGGATTCCATGGAGAAGGAGATTCTGAAATCCGACTTCTACTATTGCCTTGAAAAATGGTAAACAACTAAAGAATGAGTATATAAATACTTATTGAATCTACTATACATCATATAATGGGTAAGGTTGGATAACAATAAAATAACAGATAAATAATCAAAGGTTAATTCTGTTGCACACCAATTTACAGAATAAAGAAAATTTAGCAAAAACAAGGGTATGGAATCAATAAATAGGTTATCAATACTCATATCATGTAGATAAGACATATAATGGGCCATTAACACATGTAAACATATATAATCACATGTAATATACATAAGGCGGGCTAGGCCATATGGCTAAGACAATTAACCCTTCCCAACTAAGGTCCATAATACACAATGTGTACATTGTCGACGGTATTTATCCACTACTTTGTCGGTAAGGTAGCTTTGTCAAATCAACATATAAAGCAATAAAAGGATGAAACAAGTCAATGGATATCAATAGAGGTCAAATAACTCATCTATATTCAATTAGGATGCAAATCAGTCAATTGGTATTGTCAATCAATAATGTATAAGCAATGGAAGATACTTATACAATAACAATGGTTATAGCAATCAAGTATGGGTTTGATTACAAGGTACTCATTCAAAGTCAAATGGGTTGGCATAATTGGCTAGCCAATGTCGCTGGCGACAATGACATTCAAATAGTAGGCCTATGGAATTTTGAACTAGGCATTTTGTCGAACATTTGGTGTGTAACATTCAATGGTCATTTTGGCATGGTTTTTATGCAACTTCAACATTACCCCAATATTCAAAAACAAGCTCACATTAAGAACAATACAATAGGCAATTGGTTTCCAACAAATAACATTATACAAAGGATCAAAATGGCTTGTGAAATAAAAGGAAAACAAAGCAAAAATCAAAGGCAACCATAGCTCATTAGGTTCGGCCAAACATGGCCTTTCATGGTAGGTTTCCAATCTTCATTTCAATATATTAGGCATAGTAAATGATGCATATTAAACTCACCTAGCACTTTAAATTGCCTTGAAAAATTCATTTTCCACCAAAAGCTTCAAAGAATGCAAAAAGCATAATCTTGTTATTCTTTGTTTTTTACACCAAATTAAACATCAATTTAACTTCCATTTGCATCAATTAAACATAATTTAACCTAATTATACATTAAAGACCATTAAACTAGGGTTTGACATTACACAACTTCAATTAGAGTTTGGGGGGATTTTCATCCAAATGCATTAATTGATGCAATCAAACATCAAACCCATCTAATTCAACACTTAGAAGACTTATTTAACCTAAATAATCAAAGAAAACACCATATTACCTTAGGTTGAAGGATGAGCCAAAATTCCCTTTTAATAAATTCTTAATTTCCTTTATGAATTCAAGGAAGAAATGGATGAAATAAGGTTGGTGTTTAGGTTTTCTTAAGGTTTTCTAACAAAATTGGCTTGTAAAATGGTGGAGATTTGATGATGCAAGGTAGATGAAGAAGAAGAAGAAAATAAAAATGAAGACAAAATGACTAAGGCATGCTTATATAGGTGGAATTATTGGCAAATTAAAATTTTCTCCCTAAAACTTTATGTAGTTTATTATGTCAATTCTGTTGATGCAATACCCTAGAAAGTTCTAACTCACATGCATGAATTAGATCTCAATATGTGGTTCAAAAGTCTTGAAATGATAGAAAATAATTTTAGAGACACAGTTAGAAAACGAATTAGTTACTTTTTCGGAAAGCGGCGGTGTCGGGAATACTGCCGAGAAATTAGCAGTCCGGTCAACAGAAGAATTTCTTAAGTTGACCTGGAGGTAAAATATCACCATAAAACATGTGTAATTTTGGTAAAAATAAAGAAGTGAAATTCATTTAGGAACACTAAAAAAGTAACCAATGGCAAAATCATAAATATAAGGAAGTTTAAGGTGAATAGTGGAAATGGGTCTGTCGGAGTTATAGAATGACTCTGAAACTAATTTTATAAATAAGTATAAATTAAAATAAGTTTATTGACTCCCCACATTGGAATCCAAATCCTGACAGAATTTAAAGAATAAATTACAGAAGAATTTAGACCAAAATGTGATATATGGAAGTTTGAGGAGTTAGTTCTAATTTGCCATATGGATTTTTATTTATTTATTTCACACATAATAAAAAATTGGCAACTTGTTCTTCTTTCTTCTTCATTGTCGAACCTCCCTTCCCCATTTCTCTTCCATTTCTTCTTCATTTCTTCAATTTCCAACCAAATTTCCTTAGAGAATTGATAGAAATCTTGAATACTAACTTAGTTCTTATCATTTCCATTATCAATTTACAAGAAGGAGCAAAGGAATTTAAGGAAATTGGAAGAGAGCATTTCGGGTGGAACATCCAAGTTAAGGTAATAAATTAGTTTGTGTAGTTTTATAGTTTATTTAGATGATTTAGGAGTTGAATTTGATGGGCATGATGTTAGATTGCATCAATTGATGCAAATTTATATAAATGCCTAATTTTCCTAGCTAAATTGAAGTTGTAAGAAAGGTTTTAATGATTTAATGTTACATTATGTTAATTGGATGTGAATAGGTAACTAATTGATGATTGGTTTGGTGTAGAATTGAGGTTTTGGCAAAGGTGTGCCTTATAGCTCATTTGGTGAATTTGGGTGGAATTGGACTTTCCAAAGATATTTGGAAGTTTAGGTGAGTCTTATATGCATCCTTTGATATGCCTATTATGTTAAAATTGGAATTGGAAACCTTGTATGAAAACACCTTAGTGGCCAAACCATGTTTACTATTCTAATTGCCTATTTTTGCTTGATTTTTGCCTTGTTTTCCATAGCCAAATTGAGCCCTTTTGATGTTATTTAATATTGTTTCTTTGATGCCTATATTGTTATTGCCAATGTAGCTTGTTATTGGTTGTATTGGGCAAGTCAATTTTGCACCCTAACCTAACCTATTGGCTTGCCATTGTATGCCCACCATGTGTTTGATGAAATGCCTAACTTATTTTGTCTTTGGCCTATTGTTTGCATTCCATAGGCCTACCATTTGAATGCCATTGTCGCCAGCGACGTTCGCATGCCAATTGGCCTACCGTTTTCCTATGCCGAGCCAACTTTTGTTTCATGTCTTTGTTGAATACCAAACCATGTTTCATTGTTCATATGTTACCTATTGCAATGCCATGCTACCTGTTGATAATTGATTGACTGATATTGAGCTTATTGATATGGAGGATGCCATTGTTGCATAATGGTATCCATTGATATGTTGCTTATTGATATTGATCCTTATGTGGCTTGACAGAGCTACCGATCCGACAGGGTAGTGAGAAAATACTGTCGACGATGTGCATATTGTATTACTGATGCCCTAGCTAGGAGGGGTTATGGTTCTGGCCATAAGACCTTATCAGTCTTATGCTTACTAATATTGATATACTACTGGAGACCTATATGTTCACATATGGCCCATACTGTTTATTGGAGATTGTATGATTTCATACAGTCCATCCCTTTATCTGTCTTTCCATATGATACCGAGCCTGTATTTTATTCCTTAGCTATTCTACAACCTGACATTGATTCTGATTACTGTATCTATCACGACCCGGTTTCTCGGATCGCGACGGTCCTAGGGCATGGGAGATGCCAATGGCAACTGGCACCCGTAGAACCCAGTATCACATGCATAATCTATAAACCATAATATATTATCCATATTAATTAGTTATCATCCATTCTGCTATTTTGTCATGCATTCTATAATTATTCTGTAATTGGTTGTAACAGTCATATATCACATCACATAATCAACATATAATTCATATATACTATCAAGTATCATATACACATGTTCATCTCCTAGCTAACCCATACATACCCCATGGAGCAGCTAGATAATGAACACCAAAAATAATAATATAGAAATATCAGAAATATATATCAGACAATCTATAGCAAAAATCCTCGGAAGATAGATGACAGGATTCTGCAACCTACTCCTCTCCTGAAATGGGTAAACAATGAAATGGTGAGTATAGATGATACTCAGTGAATCTACATGCATCCACAATAAACAATAGGCATCAATAAAGCAATGGTATCAGTCAGTAGGATAACAGTATACAGAATCAATATCAGGATACAGTATAGCCAAAGAATACCATATAGGCTCGGTATCATATGGAAAGACAGATAAAAGGATGGATTATATGAAAAGAAATCATACAATCTCCAGTAATCTATATATGGACAATATAGGTCTCCAGTATCATATATGTATCAGTAAGCATAAGGTTGATCAGACCCTATGGCCAGGACCATAACCCCTCCTAGCTAGGGTATTAGTAATACAATGTGCACATCGCCGACAATATTTTTCCACTACCCTGTTGGATCGGTAGCTCTGCTAAGCCATAAAAGGGTCAATAACAAGGGATACCATTATACAACAACGGTATCCAACAATCAATCAATCCAATATCAATCAGTTCAATATCAGTTAATACAGTTATCAATAAGAGCAATGGCAATGCTATAGATAGTATACAGTCAATGATAAGTGGTTTGGCAATTAAGGAAGACATGGAACAAAAGTTGATTCGGTGGTAGAAAACGATAGGTCAATTGGCATGCCAACATCGCTGACAACAATGGCATTCAAATGGTAAGCCTATGGAATACAAACCAATAGACCAAAGGCAAATGAACTAGGTATTTCATCAAACACATGGTGGGCATATAATGACAAGCCAATAGGTTAGGTTAGGTTACAAACTTGACTTGCCCAATTCAATCAACACAAAGCCACATTGTTAACAAAGGTATAGGTATTAAAGAAACACAATTAAACAACATCAAAATGGATCAAATGGCTATGGAAAATCAAGCAAAAACCAAGCAAAATCAAAGGGATGAATAGTATAGGGTGGTTCGGCCAAAATGAGGTTTTCACATATGGTTTCCAATCAACATTTCAATGATATAGACATGTCAAATGATGCATGTAGAACTCACCTAATGCTTCAAATAGCCTTGGAAAATTGTTCTCCACCAAAATTTTCCAAATGTACCAATTAGTTCACTTTGATCCAAACTTCAATTCTACATCAATTAATCCATCAATTAGTTGCCTAATCATATCCAATTGACTAATTCTAACATCAATTAACATAAACTAACACTAAATCATCAATTCATTTCTTACAATTTCAAATTAAGCTAAACAAATTAGGGATTTCCATCAATTAGCATCAATTGATATAAATTGACTTCAAACTCATCTAATTCAACCTAAATAATATCTATTTAAACTATTAAATCAAGCAAATAAGTTAATTACCTAAAAGTGGTGGTGTGGCCAAATCAACCCTTCAAGCAAATCCTTGAATTCCTTTGCTCCTATCTACAAATTGATGATGGAAATGAAGAAAGCTAAGGTGACTTACTAGTTTTCTATCAATTTTCTTAAGAAATCTATAAGAAAAGAGAAGAAATGAAGAAGGAAAAGGGAGAATGGTGATTCAGCTCAACCAAGAAGAAGAAAGAAAGATGAACAAAAATGGCTAAGGTGAAAATAAATAGAAAAATCTATAAGGCAAATTACAACTTAATCCCCAATCTTTCATTCATTACACTTTGGTCCAAAATCTTTTGTAATTTATTCTGTCAATTTCTGTCAGGATTTATATATCAGAGTGGGGAGTCAATAAGCTTATTTTAATTTATACTTATTTATAAAAATAGTTCTAGAGTCATTCTGTAACCCCGACCGATCAATTTCTACTATTCACTTTTAACTTCCTTATAATTATCATTTTGTCATTAGTTACTTTATGTCATGACCCAAACCAGGGAGCAGCGACGGTCCAAGGGTACGGGATCCACCCGAGGCTACCAGTACCACGATGAACCCCTAATACAACATATTTAATGCTCGTAACTTATTCATTCTAATAGCTCATATATCATACAAATTCATTCATGCTATACTATATTATACCTCATGCCAAATCTCATACATATACATTATACCAATGTCCTGCCGAAAATCCGGCAGAGTTTTCTCTGTATTTTCAACATGCCAATTTACCAATTTATCAATTAAGCACTTCCAA
>CANXYC010254737.1:0-10581 GCA_948193065.1 Aleurites moluccanus | reverse complement strand
ATTTTCAACACTTTATCATATTCAAACACTTCCTTCCTAATCACATTAGCCTAACACCTTAAACTAATAAACTCAATATGGTTCCACCAATATGGAATTCATTCCATTCATCCATTTTTCAATGCCATTCAATTATACAACATTAATACACATCAATTACATAACATTCAATCATTTAAACCTATTAAACATCAAAGTACTAAGCCATTCTTCATGCTTATATGATTCGGCCAAAAAAAGATTTCTTCCAAATGAATTCCTTTCCATCATTTAACCATCAATTCATGTTAAACACATCAATTACACATCATTTAAACCAAACAATCCATCAAAACAACACTTTGATTCAAAATTCTTCCTATTAGGGTTTCCATCTAAGTTTTTGAATTCTATCCATTCAAAACATGTTTTGATCACTAATAAACATCAAATAACATCCTAAGAACATATTTGAATCAAAAGAATTCCAAAATCAATAATTTACTAAAAGTTCTTCAAAATCTTCAAAGAATTAATTTGTTACTTTTTCTAGTTTTTCCTTTGAATCTATGGATATATTTGTGTTTAGGATGATGGAATTAACATGTTTCCATCAAAAAATGAAAGAAAACAACAAGTTATGGTGTAGATTCAAGGTAGCCGAAACTTGTAATGGAGGAAAAAGAAAGTTGGCTGAAATTTTGGCTAAGGAAGAAGAAGAATGGTGAAGAGGTGGGAAAAATCAATATTAAATATTAATGGTGCAATCCTATACATTAAGTTTATGGTACATATGGTGTAACCTAGCTATCCAACCATCAGTTTCTTCATCTTTTTATCCAATGGCTAGATTTAAATAAGCCTAAAATGTTACCATAGACTTGCATACACTATATAACTCCATATTGCAAAGGAAAAGATCAAATTGCCCTTAGTTCAAATGAAACTCCTCAATTGAGTAGCTTGCCGGTAATTATTTTCTACCGGGTTTAATTCTCCAACAATTATTCAAATAAACTTAATAATATCATTTTCATGTCCTAATATTCTTTTCTACCTTCAAATATGCTATTTATTCCATAGAAATTCGAAGGGGTGCGAATGACCATTTTGCCCCCAGTTCACCAAAAACTCAAAATTATCCGATTTTGTCCTAATAGCCTTTAAACCACTTTAACTCATATAATACATCATAAAACATGCACATATATTCAATTCATGCATAAGCACATAACATTGACAAGTTCAAATAAAAGAAAAAATTTCCCCCTAAGTTTCCCTTTATGGTTCAAGTTAGGTTTAAGCTAAGATGTTACAATAGACAACAACTAATGAAGGAGAAGCAAGGTAGTTTGCTCTGGTTAGTGTATGAACACGCCCTTCAAAGTTCCAATTGCCATAAATTACAGCGACAGCAATAATGTCTGGAAAAGTAATCAAGAAACAAATTGATACACGAAGAGAAAAGTATGAAAGAATGCTCAAGGGTCAATATAATTGACAAATCCATCAAAAACGAAACTATAAATCCACAATACATCATAAGAGCCACTAATTGGGTGAAATTAAGACTCTAGATCCTTCAAGATGTAGAATCCAAAGGAACGAGAACATGAACAACGAAAATACAAGAAAGAAGATTACTTGAAGTTTGTAAGAGCAAAAATCCAGTGGTGGTTTTGAAATGCTAAAACCACATTGAAAGTGGAGGCAGGGAACAAAGTTTAGCATTTTTCAATGGTTTAAAAGTTGGTCTAAACGTCTTAGGAACATGATTAAATCACTTTTCCTTATCAACCAAAATTAAACAATTAATGCATTATATGTGTCTAAGTGTATAACACTTGGAGAACATTATAAATATAATTGACAACCACACCATTATCTAAAATTGCAGAAGCGACTGACATCAAGTTCTCCAGAATTTCCAATACAAGTTGCAACCGTAACCAACAATTTGAAAGCCCTAATGATTCAAGTAGAGTTGCAGGCCACTGAAAAAAGTAACCACCGAAATCACATAGTATACATTTGTGGAAACAACTAGATGGCCAAGACAAAAAGTGAACTTCTGGTGTACCTCTCTAACAAATATTTTGGAACAACTCTGGAACATGGAGCAAGACTTGTTTTAATCTATGGCTTAATCGGGTGAACCACCACAATAGTACATGTCAAGGGCTTAATCTCAAAAACAAAAGGCAGGCTACAACTTCCCAAAGAGTGAGCCAAACAGGGTGAAAGTATTTCCAATTAGAAGCTGGTTATACATAAATGAGATATTTATTTTCAAAGGCTACAATACTGAACAAAAAAGAACATTTGTAAACTAAAGCTAAACTGCAAACCAAGGTCACAAGCTTTTTTTGCAACAAGACCAGCCCCAAGCATAACACTTGGGTTCGAAGTGTTTGTGCAGCTTGTAATAGCCGCAATGACAACACTACCATGCATAAGTTCAACAGGTTGTCCATGGAATGAGGATTTTGCCACTTTATTCTGTTCTTCCTTTGGTACACCAAAGCCCTATAAAAACACAGAATAAAAAATATATGCCATAAGAATCATGTTAGTCCAAAAAACACCTAATAAGATATCAATTTGTAGATCATCCTACTTATTTTAATTAAAGAAAAAAGAAAATTCATCCATCAAAAAAGTAGGATGATCTGCCAATTGATATTGTGGACTTGATAAATATCACTGAAAACAATGAAGTAAGAAAATATAGAATGCCTAAGGAGACAAGTAACAAAAATATCATCAATGATCAACCTACTATCTAGGTTGTTTGCACCTCACCTTGAATCCAACTCGACTATCAAGATATGAGTGCCACTCCGTCTTCATTTCTTTCATAGGAACTCTATCATATGGCCTGTTATTAGAATAAATGAATGATTACTTAGTGTTCCAAAGGTCCAAATGACAAATCATAAACCAATGTCTAGAGTTATTGTAACATACATCATACCGAGTTATTGTAACATACATCATACCTCTTTGGTCCTGAACACAAGGCTCAAAATCTGCTAGGTCCAATTGCAGGAATGATGTGTATGCTCTAGAAAGCAGAACCAATTATCCAGAACCGGGAGGAACAACAAGTATGTTCTAGAAAGCAGAAGCAGCC
Organism: Aleurites moluccanus; assembly: GCA_948193065.1. NCBI lineage: Eukaryota > Viridiplantae > Streptophyta > Magnoliopsida > Malpighiales > Euphorbiaceae > Aleurites > Aleurites moluccanus. The sequence goes on along the minus strand of CANXYC010254737.1, from coordinate 7,469 downwards.
CATCTGAGAAAAGCAAATCTTTCTTTGTTCCTTTGAAATTCAAATTCTATATTTGTTTGCACTGCATTTTCAGATCTTGATACATCTACCGCACTGAATGATCAACAACAAAATCTACTAGAACTTGGATGTCAAATATACTAAAATACATTATGTAAGCCCTTAAATCCAAAATATAAATGATACAAAAAATCTAGAATGTAAAAGGCAACTATGAAGCAGTACTATAAACTTGTACAGTTAGAAAACTCAATCTGATAAAATAGCAAGTTCCAACTAATTATATGTAAGCACAAAAAGATGATAAATTACAAAACAAAGGGTTGATCCTTTTAGGATCACTGCCGAGATTATTCATTGAATCACGCATACAAGCAAGGGTTGATCCTTTCAGGATCACCCAAGATTGTATCTCGCATACAAGCAAGGTCAAACATAGCTAGCACTCCAGTAAAATCCTGATCAACAATACAAAATTTCTTTAAACACAGAATATGATTCCAAAATTAAAACTCCTATTATCAACAAAATTTATTCTTTTTCAGTGCAAGCCCAATAATCAATGCTAAAAATGTAAGAGAACACAAGCAGACTTGAAGGAGATTTCAACTTGCTAGGGTGATGTATTTCCTAATCAATAATTTTCTCAACGTCTTCCTTTGTAACTTGGACGTTATCACAGTTGTGTACTGCATATTCCAAACGTATCATTATAGAATATGGCAATCTATCAGCATATACAAGTGATAGAAATGACAAGCAACAAAATAGACCTAAAGCCTTTATCACAATAGCCACACACATTAAAAAATGATGATTAGAACAGTCTAAAGTAAGCACAATAGTATCAGTTGGATGTGCATACCAATTCCGGGATCATTCAAAGCAGGAAGACTGTAAAATTTTCCAAACTCTCCACCTCCAGGTTTGGGAAGCTTGATCAATATCCCCTCGAAAGGATGTTCGGCAGCTAAATGGGTTTACCAAAATGATACCAATTAGCATTTGTACTATTTTTGATAACCAAATTAACGTCATAGTTTCATTTACAGCGAAAGTTATAGCAATATATAGTATAAATAAGTACAATATAAAAAAATTATTAATTCCAAAACAGAATTGGCTAAACTTTGATTCCATCATTTTCCACCATTTTCTTTAAAGCAGAATAGTAAAAGAGTAAAACAAAGTGTGATCATAACAAATACAACAATTCAATTCAAAGCTTTTTTTTTCATTATTTTCTTGTGAACCAAACAGTAAGCATGATAAAAAAAACAACAATAACGATAGTGAAAGCCGTAAGCCGACATTTAAAGACATACCAAGAGAGGAAAGTTTTCGCTCAATGACAGGCACGGAGGTCCGCGTCTAAGCCCGTAAGCTGAACTGGGAGCGCTAATCAACTCCATGGCTCTATAGTACAGAGGAGAAGTGCAAATATTTCTTAATAAATTATGGATGGAGAGTTATTTTCTTGATAAATTTTATGGATGGTCCTTTCTCTTCTTTTCTTGCTATCTATACTTATTCTTCTACTTCCTCTTTCTTTGATCTTTTCTTCTTCTTCACACAATATCAAGAAATGTATCACCAATACTATTATCTATTTTAAATCAATTACCACTCGAGATGAAATGGGGATGAACTTAATTGCATCTTCCACAAGCTCGAAGACGAGTTCCTGCAACTCCGAAGAAGCGCAAAAGGAGGGACAAATTCATACGCGTAGGTGACTCTATATACGCCTGATGCATCTGGCTTTAACAATGAGCGAAGGTGACTCTATCTAGGGCTGCAAATGAGCCAAGCCTTTCGCAAGCAGTTCGGTATTCGACTCAATAAAAGCTCGTTTGTGTTCGACTCATTTTATAAACGAATCAAGTTTGAGTCTTACTTTAAAACTCGAGAAATAAATGAGTTGAATTTGAGCAATGCAAAACTTGCCTCGATTAGACTCGAGAACAGCTCGATTAATAGGCTTGTGAACAAGCTCGTGAACAACTCGATTAATAAACTCGCAAATAGGCTCATAAATATGCTCGATTAATAGGCTCGTAAGCATACTTGATTATAATTGGATGATTTTATATTTATACTTATTTTAAATATTTTTTTTAGTTTAGAAATGAATATTTGTAAAATAAGCTATAAACAAACTACAATCGAACTTTAAAATGAAACGAGCTCTAGTTCAATAATAATTCATCAACGAACCGAGCTCGAACCAAGCTTATAAACAAATTTTTTACTGAGTTCGAGCCGAGTTTATGAATAAGCTTTTAAGCATACTTGAATATAATTGGATGATTTTATATTTATACTTGTTTTAAATATTGTTTTTAGTTTAGAAATGAATATTTGTAAAATAAGCTATAAACGAACTACAATCGAACTTTAAAATAAAACGAGCTCGAGTTCAATAATAATTCATCAATGAACCGAGCTCGAACCAAGCTTATAAATAGGCTTTTTATTGAGCTCGAGCCAAGTTTATGAACAAGCTTTTAATGAGTCGAGTTCAAGCTGAGCTCGAACTTCTATAAAATATAACGAGCCGAGCTCGAATGCAATTTCTGAGCTCGAGTATAACTCGAACTCGAGCTCAGAAAAAAATAGCGAACAGAATTCGAACCAGTAAAAACTCGGCTCAACTTGGCTCATTTGCAGTCCTATCTATATCCATGCTTGGTGCATTAGGCTTTAGCAAAATGTAGGCCCACAATCATTCCACTAACGAAATTATTGGACTCAAAGTGCTAGAATAAGGCTTGAGAGGTTATCAAGCAGTAGAGAGGTTCAATGTCAAGAAAAGAATAGTAATTTTGGTGTTCATCAATTTTAATTTTTTTCTTTTTCTCTAAATTTGATTTGAATTTCAGTTGCTGAAATTAATAAGATTCCACTTTTGATTTGTATTTGATAGATTTTTATGGGAAATATTTGTTATTTGGCTAATATGTTCTGATATGGGAAATAGCAAGAAAAAATTTTCATGATGATGATTGGGATGAAAAATTTAAAGCGAATGAAAGATATTTTATTATATATATATATATATATATATATATATATATATATATATTTAATAAAAAAAATAAACAGAATGATTAAATAATTTTATGATGTAAAAATAAAAATACTATAAAATGCATTTTACTGGATATTGAGACCAATTCATTATTAGGATCAAAACACAAAGATTTATTTGTAATTTGCCTATTTCTATTATATATACATTGTGTCAATTATAATTGAAAGTCTAAAAAAAAATTTACTAATATTTCACTAAAACACGACTTTTTTTTTTTTAATTTGTCATATAAAAAAAATGATAAAATATTAATTCAAGGATAAATTTGCCTATTTTGAAAAATTGCTAATTGTCTAGCATATTATACAATATTTTATTTTTAATTTTAATTTTTTTAGAATAATTACCTATAATAACTTACATTGCAAGTTTATGTTGGTTGTCAAAATCAAAAGTCTAATATTTGATAGTGTTGAAAAAATAACAGTAAAGAGATAACATAGATTTTTTTGATATTGACATATATATTTGAAAAATAATAATATATTATTTTTAATTAAATGGCCTCTATTCAATAGTTTTGCGCATAAATATTTAGTTTGAGTTTTTTATATTTTTTATAAAGACAAAAAAAAAAAACAAATAAATTAATATGCCATAAATCAAATTAACATAAGAGAACAAAGCTTAACTAAATACAAATATGGGAAAAAACTCACATTAGCCTCTAGGAATCTGGGTATAATGTTGAATGCCTCGATCATATGTTAAACTAAGATTGGACATATAATCTGCAGCCCTATTTCCTTGTTGATAAACATGAAATACTTTAACACTTCATTCTCTGGCCGAATAACTAAGATAAGTATGGACTAAATTAGAGTTCCTGCCAATATAATTCCCTTATTACATAGCCAGTCCATCTCAAAGTTTGGAATATCTCTTAAAGCACCCGTGAGTATTTAGGAGGACTCAGCCTACTAAACTCATGTGTTGAAGTCATGTAGAGGATTAACGTTGACTGGGATAAATTGAGTGGCCAACTCCTTATTAATTTATTCAGTGATATATATCTCCAGTCAATTGTTGGTAAAGTAAAAATTAGGGTGGCATTGATTCTTGTTCATCGGTTTAAAGTGTTATTATTAAATTAATTTAATATTTTTGATTTAAAATTTTTTAAATTAAACTAAATTATCATTATAGTCAAATCGTTGATTTCAATTAGGTTTAATTCAATTTAAATATTTTCGATTTATTAATTTCAAACTCAAGGTTTTTTTTTTTTTTTTTTTTTTTTTTTTTTTTTTTATAAATCATCATTATTTTATTATAAATTTAAGGAAAAATACCTATAAAATATCGATAATAAAAAAAATTTAAAAAAATTCAATATTATACGACCCAAAACTTTTATATTTCATTAATTAGCATACTCAAAACTTGTATTTTTTTTTTAAGAATTATATTCTTTTTTATTTATTTTTAGTTAATTTTTATGAATGATATTTTTTAAAATTTTAAATTAATAATAGGGTAAAAATGTAGTTGTATATAAAATAAAATTAAATATATTTAATTATAATAATAGTAAATATATATATAACTTCAGTTTGGTTTGATTTAAATTTAAAAAAATATTCAGACCGCAAATCAAATTAAAATTTTAATTTATACTGTTTTTAAATCAAATCAAACTAAATAAATTATACAACCATCAATTTTAATTTGATTTAATCAATTTAATTCGCTTTAATCGATTTGAAAATTTTGGTTTCCATCCCCAGTAAAAACACCCAACTATATGTCTAGTTTTGATTTAACATGTGGCTTCAATTTTCTACAATTTCCATTGCTAGTTATATTTCTATTATATATATATATATTGCGAATTGTAATTGCACGTTTAAAAGGAATTACTAATTTTTACTAATATTTAATAAAAATTATGAGAATATAAAGGAAATTAATTAATTAAAGGACTTTTTTTTCTGATAATTATCTGCAGTAACATGTACTGCAAGGTTATGTTGTTAAATAGAATTAGCTAGCAAATCAAATGATGTGATTAGAAGAGTTAATTACATAAAATGTCATTGAATTTTTTGATATTGACATGTAATTTGAGCAATAATTATATATTATTTTTAATTAAAATATATAATGCATAATTAATTTAATTTTAATTGAGAAATAATTTAAGTTTTTTGAGTTTTATTATTTGTCACTTTTAATATTTATAATATTTCATAAATATTATTTTTTTATTCTATTTATTTTTATTTTATTAAATTAATATATATATATATATATATATATCTGATATAAATAAGTATTTTTCCTAAATCGCATGCTTAACTATTAATAAGGACTTAAACTTAAGGCATTCTTAAAGGAGCTGAACCCGTTACTAAGTTTGGGTGATTATTACCAGCTCAATTGACCTTATTACCAGTAGTATAAAGTGTCGAGTGGCAAATATGGACAATAATTTTGTCCGGATATCTTATTCGCCCCAATCTAAATAAGATAAATAATAAATCAGGTGATACAATTTTTTTTTAACTATGTTGATTTAAATAATGGTAATAACCATCTCGAATTCGATTCAATTATATTAAATATATATATATTTTTTCTTAATATTTTATTATATATTTTTAAATAAAATATAAGTTATATAATATAAATATTTAAAAAATATATAAATAAATATATATTTTTTTAAAAATAAAATAAATATATAAATGGATTATTCTCTCCAAAACGAAATAAATATTTTTATTTTTAAATAAAATAGGATTCAAATTTTATAAAACTTATTTTTAATTCGATCTATTATCATTTCTCGAGACAAATAAAAATAATTTTACTAAATATTAAAATAGCATGCAATGCTAATGTATGCTGAATATTAATACAAACGTTACGATCTGTTTTAATTTTTCATGATAATTTTTCTCTTTTCTCTTTTATAAGAGTTTTTATAAATTTGATTTTTTAATTTATTAATTATCCAATCAAATAATTCCGCTCAATTTTATTATTTTCCATTTGAAAAAAAAAATTATTACATTCCAATAATACTTTTAATTTTCTTACAATTTTTCGTATTAAAATATAATCGCTATAATTTTATTCTGTTGATGAGATAAAGGGGTTTTGCGACAATATTTATCCATCGTTAATATCATTTAGCAACTACTGTCACTAAAATGCGGGTTTTGTTTTGTAGTATGTCATGTAAATAAAATGATAAAATGTATACTTGATGCATGATACAGCTACGAAAAAGACAGTAGCAGACTACTCCTCCATTGTTGGTCCTCCAACTACTGTGTTTATGGATTATACTAAAAATGGATCCTTTGATCAACCTCCTCTTTTTTGCATGATTTCATAAAGTTCCTTGTACTTATATTTTCCAACTAATTAAAAAGAGATCAAAAAAGGTTACCCTTCACTATTTATTCAAAGAATATAATATTAATTAATCAGGTTCACAACAAATTTAAAATACATAGAATTTGTTAAATTCAACAATTAATTATAAAATTAATGGAATATCGGCCTGGTGATTGCCAAAGAAAAAAAAAAGTTAATTGTTAAAAAAAAGAAAATAAATGTTTGAAATTTTTTTTCATACAAATCGAAGTTTAAAAATAATTATGAAATGAGAATTAAATTCGAACACAATGTTATAATTTAAGTAATTAAGATGTGCTTCAATCTGTTTTGTCTAAATTATTTATTGTTTAGATTATTTTATTTTATTTTTCTATAAGTATATAATAGTCCCTAAAAAAAGTTTAACTAATTGTTGTGTGATATATATAACAAAAAAGAAATATGCAACTCCTTATAAATTTCTAACTATATAACAAATACGAAATAAGATGAAATGTTTTTTTTTTCTTGTTGTAACTAAATTAAGCCTACCCAAATAGCTAATAATCTCCAAATGAATTAAAATTCAAAAGGTATAAATTGACTGGTCAACCTCTTATTAATTTCTTCAGAGATATATAAGTCAATTGTTGGTAAATTAGAACACTCAACTATGTGCGTGCTATAGTTACTTGAGAAAAAGTCAAGTAAAATTTACTTGATTTTCAAATAGTATTTTTTATATTGTCAATAGCCAATTTTTTTTTGGTTACCCGGTAAACCTGTTTTGCCTATATTTTATTTCTTATTTTATTTCTTCATCCTAATTCTCAGTTTGTTCACCGCTTATTTTTCTTTTGGCCGTAAAATATCTTCATCACTTTGTTTTTTCCTCGCGTTCCGGTCCTTTTATGCAGGTGGGTAAGTCAATTTTTTTTTTCAATATTTATTTCCTCTTCTCTTTCTCATTATTTTGGTTTTTTTGTTTCTTCGTTTGTAACTTTTCCTTCCAATATTCCTTTCCTGCAGCAGATTTTACAGATTTTTC
>CANXYC010254631.1:0-22689 GCA_948193065.1 Aleurites moluccanus | reverse complement strand
TCATCTGGTAGAACTGATCACATATCATAACATACGTATCGGTAGCCTTGCTACCTCAACGTGCACACATGCTTGGCCAGGCATGCGCCTAGAGCTCCTGGCCCCCTCTAGGTGGAACACCGATAAAAACCCTATCGACTGAACTCCCAAAGTGCACAATGGACCAATGAATTTACTCTCATTAGGAAGAGCGTTCTATCCATGGGTCATGGGTTTCAAAATTATAAGAAGCATATTAGTCGCAAGAACATCATTATATAACATTATTCAATTCGGTTCACAAGCGAGAAACATATAGACTTGATCCAAGAATATTGATCAAGCCATTCACATTGTCCAAGTATATAATATATATATATACAATAGAATAATCAATATAGGAATACTTTGGTCATTTTAATTTCAAAGAACAATATTCAATAGAATGTTCATACTTACCTCTTGCATAAATTTCTCTTAAATTCTTCCTTAGAATTCTGCTCAATTAATTTCGAATTTTTTTCTCCTCCTAAGAAATTCCCCAAATATACAAAAATTAGGGTTTCTCCAACCAATAATATTCAACATGATTTTCCTAATAATTAATTATCTTAGAATCACTATTCTTAATTCCCAATAACAATTTCATTTATCTCTTGAAAAAAAACTGCATTTAATTTGCATTAAATTTTCGGAGTTACTGTTCATGGTAGTCTCAACCCCCAGATTTCTCCCACATTAATTACTATTAATAGCTTCATATCACTAGCAATAAATTATATATACCCAGAATTAATTATCCTAACCCACAGACTTAAATAAATCCGAAGAAAATAACTTAGGAAGAAAATTTACCTTATTTCCTTCAAATTGAGATTTCTGCAAATACTGCTCAAATTTGATGATTCTGCCTTAATATAGACTAATCTAGGAGTCTATTGCATTACTCTGAGAATTAATGCCTTAGAATATAAAATAAAACAAATCTAAGAAAAAGAATGAATTTAACAAAAGAAGAAGAAGAGAAAAAAAAATCATGAAAAATCGCTACTGGGGTTGCTGGGTTAAATAGACACTGCCCCAGAAATGCGCTAGCCAGCTCGCCTCGCTAGACCTGCCTCGGCAAAGCTACCTCGCCTAACTAGCTCGACAATCCCACTTCGTATTCGCAACTCGCTCTTGCCAGCTCGCAAATCTTGATCCGGCAATGCTGCCTCGCACATTCCAGTTCGCATATGCTACCTCGCGTATGCTGCTTCGCCAGACTCTCTTCGCAACTCTTCCTCGCATATGCCACCTTGGCAATGCTTCTTTGCCTCTTCGCCTTAGCTCTTCGCCATTATTGCACTTCGCATTGCCATTCCGTGAAATGCCTCCTCACATTATGCTGGCTCGCCACAATAAATTCTTCTATGTTAAATTCCTGCATGAACATCCCACACTTAGCCAGCTCGCAAATGAGCTACAATTATCCAAACTTACTAATTCTTCTTATCACATAAAATCAACATGCAGGAGCACAACATAATAATATTCCAAATTAAAATAACCAACACACAGACCATGGAGACTCTCCAAAGTTCACCCAGACTCCTGCCCCAAAATCTAACCGAACAATTCTGATACAAATCACTCTCTACTGAGATATACTTATTCAAAAATTTTGAAATTTTACAGTCATCTTCTCAACATACAAAGGAACATTTTTCATATTCACACCTTTAGCTAATTCTACCTCAGTCTTTCTCAGAAATTCCAAACAGACACTATATCCCTGCAAAAACTATCAACCTAACCCGCCTTGCTCAAATAGACACAACTCATCACACACATAGAATTTTGCCAAACCATTTTACAGAATTATACTAAGACATAAATTAACAACTTTCATGTTTTATACCTTATCAAATTATGCCTTTAAGAACATCAAATGATCATCACAAAATCCTACAGCATCCAACACAGAAATTCTTGAAATTCTCAACATTCACATTTGAAATTTAATAGATTCTCCAAACTACAAAAATCAATAAAAACACTACAAAATGGCAGATATTATAGTTGAAATGTAAATTAATGGATTGAAACCCTAATAGAATGAACATTGAACTTAAGTATGGTTTTGATAGATTTAATGCTTTAAATGTTGTTTATTTGATGTGTATAACATGTTTTGATGGTGGAATAATGGAAACAAATTGATTTGGAGCAAAAAGTGTTTTGGTCGAAACTTTAGGTAGTTAGGGTTGGATATGCATTTGATTGTTTTAAGTGTTTAATAGATGGAAGAAGTTATATTTGATATGGAAATGATGAATTGATGATTGAAAGTTGAAAAGGAAACCATTTGAGTGGAATGTTGTTTTGGCCGAATGTGATGAACTAGGTTAATGGTATGTGTTTTGATGTTTGTTAGGTTTAAATGCTTAAATGTCATACTTTGGATGCATTTGTATGATATTGGATCAAATGGCATTGAAAAATGGATGAAAGGAATAAATTCCATTCAAGTAGGTTAAGTTGAGTTTACTAGTTTAAAGTGTTAAGTTAATGTGATTTGTAAAGTGAAGCTTGAATATGAATAAGTGTTTAAAGTGGTGGAAATGTATAGGTTTGAATATGTAAAGAATAATTGATTTGAGCGCTTGAAAACTAAGTTCGAATATAGTGTATGTTTAATATGAAATGAAGAGTTAAGTGTATAAGAGTTTCTAAAGTGTTACATTAGTAATGAATATGCATAATATGACTTAAAAGTATTATTGGATATAAGTTATTGCATAAAGGAATGAGTATAACAAGATTTGTGTAAAGTGAAGTCTATAAGGTATAATATGTATGCCTTATGTAATTTAGTATGTTTGAATGTTTGTTTATGTGAATTAAGTGATTGTAATGTTATATAGTCTTACCGGAGTGTTATGTGTGAAAATAGGTGAACCGTCGAGAACTCCTGATCGGAGTGCTGAGCGGCGAGCCGGGTAGGGCTCGAGTACAGTTTGGGGGTTACTTGACTTTTTGCATATCAGGTGAGTCCTTATGCATGATTTGCATTATATATGCTATAATATTTCATTTGAGCCAATAAAACCAAGTTTGATACCTGAAAATCTAAACAGTGCAAATTGGTTCGTAAATAAGCTTGCTGAGACGACTAAAATTGACAAAACTTTGCCGGGCCATAAAATGAAATCCAGAAAGCCAATTGGGCCACCACTTGGCCCAATCATCTATTCTCGACCTGAGATTCGAAACGGTACCTCATGGTCCATCTAATTCCTTTGGTAACCTTGTTAACCAGAAACTACTCAAAAATCCTAAAACAGACTCGTAATTTGCGAGCCAGTTACGGTAGCGCAACTGGGCCCGCCAGGGCCAATTTTTGTCATTTTCCTAATTTGATCCATTTTTCTTTATATATGTATATATGATCATTATATAGCTATATAAGCTTTATTTGTGATATATTTGATGGTTTTATAGAGACACAAACATATGATATTAAAACAGGACTACATCGATGGGTAGTATAAAATTCCATCGACTGTGTGCACACTGGTAATAATTAAATTAGCCCGTGCTGGAGAGGGCATGTAATATTCTCTAGTATTCATAATTTGGCCCATGCTAGGGAGGGTGTGTAATATTCCTTAGTCGTAAAGGTTGATCCCTTTACGTATAGTAAACTTAGCACTTAATTATCGTGCCTATTATAAACAATGCAAATGAACTTGAATATGACTTAATCCTGTTATATCATATGTGAGTTGGCTTATATATTAAATATTGGTATGAATACTCATATGTTATTGATAGAGATTCTTGTTACTTATTTTATTTGCTACAGTATATAGAATCTACAGGCCATATATGGGCAGTTCTTCATTATATAGCATTTACTGTATTCTTATTCATTTGGATTCACTGAGTATTTTTATACTCACCCCCTTCAGTGGTTATCATTTTCAGGTCAGCTGTGAGGCCCGTATTCCATTGGCACATCTTATCCTCACTGTGGAAATTTTGGTTACTTTTGGCATGTAAATTTCAATTCCAAAGATATATGTAAATATTGTATAGAATAGAGGTTCCATGGTACTGTAAATTAAGGTTTGGCATGTATATATATGTGTGTTGTATTTATATATCTATAAGTTATATTTTGAGATATATTCATATATGTTGAGATGAATATATGTGATCTGATGTTCAGATGTTGTTATTGAGTTGATATTGGAGATCTAGAGGGATCCTTGAATTGAGATAGATGGTGAAGTATATAGTTGAAGTGCTTATTTGCATGTTTTTCAGCTAGGCATACTCCTTATATAGAGGAGATGCTGCCCAATTTTTCATAGAATTGTCAAGCCAAATTGAGCTTGTTATTGTATTGCATGCCATTTAGTATAGTTATATGGGTTCTTCGTGGTACTGGTAGCATAAGCAACACCCGTACCCTAGGACCATCACGGCTCCCAAGTTGGGCTGTGACAAAGGTGGTATCAGAGCTAAAGGTTTATATAACCTATAGTATTTGCATACAAGTAGTAATAAAAGTACCAAGGAATCTAGGATATTCATATATCGTCAAAATGACAAGTTTTCATCATTGATTGAAATTTTGCGTACCTATGAACTAAATATTCTTTTATATGTTGATTTGTATAGTGTGTCAAAATGTCTGAGAGGAGAGCTAAGCGAGCTAGGCCTATTTAAGGGAATGAGTATCATGAGTCTAGTGAGGAGGCAGAGGTTGCTTCCAATGCATCTGCTATATTGGGATCTCAGTCTGAGCCATCCAGGTCACGGAGACACATAGAGTCTGATTCTATGGGTGAGGCACCTTGGAGACAGGAAATACAGGATATGACACAGGAGATCCTACAGACTATCCGGGATCAGTTTGCAGCACAGCCTGCAGTTGTTCAGCCACCACCACCTCCAGTACAGCCTGTAGTGCCACCAGTAGCTCAGAGGAGACCAGCTGTTGTACAGGAGGACAGAGTACACAGGGTTATTCCTGAGGGTGGAGTATCTGTTGGGGAGTTTATGAAATTCATACTTCCTACATTTTTAGGGGAATATGGTGTTGATCCTAGTGACTTCATAGAGAAGGTTGACAGGATAGTCCGGACATTGCCTTATTCTGAGGCCAGGACCATTAAGCTGGTTGGACTGTTATTTGAGGTAGATGCTGCTACCTGGTTTACAGATCATATTGATGCAAATATTCACAGTGATGATCCGATGTCCTAGGCTGAATTTAAACAGAGGATGCTAGATGAGTTCCTTACAGAGGGTCTGAGGGAGAGTAACATTGTAAAGTTTGAACAGTTGAGACAGGGAAACATGTCTGTTCTAGAATATGCTAGAGAATTCAGACGGCTAAGCAAGTATACCAAAGGAATTGCACCTACAGAGGATGATCTTATTAGGCGATTCAGGAGAGGTCTACATGCTACTTTGCATAACATTTTGCTGGCTATGGAGTTTACCTCTCTGAGTAGGGCTATTGATAAAGCTGCTCAGATGGAAGCCAAATATAAGGAAGAAAGAACTGGCAGAGAGCAGAAGAAGAGGGGTAGAGAGTACCGGAGGCCAGGGGAGGGGACATCTCAGTCTTTCACATTCAGACCTCCTCCCAGGCCAGTACAGTCATTGCTACCTCCTAGTCAGAGGCAGGACTGCAGCAGAGGTGTGAGTATGAGACCTCCTATTTTTGGTTATTCCAGAGGTTCAGTTAGACCTGTTCAGATATCATCATCAGCACTACCTACATGTGTTCAGTGTGGGAGGAGACATTTTGGGGTATGCCGTTTCGGACTAGGAGCATGCCTTAGATGTGGACAGTATGGGCACTATTACATGGAATGGCCTATACCTAAAACTACTCAGCCTTCAGAGGCAGGATCTTCCCAGCCATCAGTGCAGATGGGCAGGGGGAGCACTGGTAGGGGTAGACCAGCGGGAAAGAGTCCTACTGTGGATCAAGCACCAGCTGGCAGAGGACAGGGCCGAGTCTTTGTAGTGACATAGCAGCAGGCCCAGGGATCCCATGACACAGTTGTTGGTATGATTTCTATCCATAACATAGTGGCTTATGTGTTATTTGATTCGGGTGCAACCCATTCCTTTATATCCCTTGTTTTTGCTTTGAAATTGGGACTGGGTAGAAAGCCTTTATGTGTACCCTTAGAAATAGCCACACCTATGGGATATAAAATCACTCAACACTAAACTTAACCATATCATAATCTTTCATCAATTTCTTTTCAATTGCAAAAATGATGAGTCTAATTTTGGAATTAGGATAAAATAATGTATTTTAAAAGGGTTGGACATAATTATCATTGCAAGTCACCCTAAACTTTTAATTCAGGATGAGTTATGGGTCCATAATATATGGATAAATACTGATTTAAATCTTTGTGGTATACTCTTTTCTCTAAACTAAGATGAACCTATTTTAACTCTAAAATCCTTCATTTAGGGTACCAACAAGCCACTTTTAATTTTGGGCTATTTTTTAACTTTTTGTTTTGATTTCTTTTTTTGTTGTGGTTTATTGTTTTTTATTATTTAGGGTTTGGAAAATGATAAATAAACTACCTTAACTCTTTTTAGAGGCAGCTTTTGATTAATAGCAATTTAGATTATCCTAAATTTTAGTTTTAACACTTTTAACAATTATATGTCGCGTTAAAGACATCTTGAAATTCTTGTACTTCGTCCATTTTTTATAACAAACCTCTTATATATTATTTGATGACATTATAAAAATACACATTATATCCTTATTTAATTGGAGAACAAGCCAATCATTAACCATAAGACACTTAATTTTTTATATTAAAAATAAAAAAAATCCAAAAAATATTTTTTTTTCAACACGACATATTTTTTTCAAAAATTCTTATCCATCTTTCTTCTTCTTCGTTTTCTTTTTCTCTCTAACTCGCAACAAACCTATGAAATCTAACAAGAAAAAATTATAAATCTAAAAATATTGAGAGTTTCAAGTTACGTAATAACCCATATAATCAATCAATTATTTGATAATTCACTTCTTAAAAAAATTATGATAATAAGTTTGAGTATCACCTGTTGGTAGGTATAGAGAAATTGATTTGTAGAGCTTTGGCAAGAAACTAAGGAAAATTTATTGAAAATAAGGGCAAAAGTGTAACACCCCAAGTCTTGGCTATCATTTGTGGTTGTGATTATTGATGGCAAATGGGCGGATTAGGTCGGTTTCAGATCGGTCATTTCAGGTTCATATCAAATTCAAGTTAGGATAATCTTGGGTTCGGGTCTTCATCATAGGATCGAGTCATCAATCAAATCAAGTTATTATTAATCTGGGTCATCTTTTAGGTCGGATAATCAATCAGTCAGGTTAATTTATGGGTCGAGTCATCATTGAGTTTGGATCGTCAAAAGGTCGGGTGATGATCGAGTTTCGATCATCATCGGATCGGATTATCAATGGTTCAGGTCGTCGACTACTCAGGTTACTATTGAGTTTCGGGTCACAATCAGATTGGATCATCTTAATTATTAGGTTTGTCGGTTTGGATTTTGGGTGAATTTATTACAGTAGACCATCAGACCCTTTATCAATTATGATAAAATCTGAAATCTGGATTTCATATGTAATATTCAATTATCAATTATGAGGATTAATTAGGCCACCAATTTACTATTTATTGACTCATGCAAATATTAATTTTAATTTTTAATAGTCATATTTATCCACCAACTTAAAATAAAACTAATTGGTATATTGTTTGTATATCTACTGCCTAATTTACTTCCATAAAAAAAATCCAATTTAAGAATCCAATACATCATTAGCTATTGTGTTTCAATTCATATTTCTATCTATAACAAAAGAAAAAAAATCATATTTCTTCCTATAATTAAAAGCAATAGAGCGGAGTTTTAAGTGTTACCACATTATATTAAATTAACTTTGTCCAATCATATGTATGCATAAGTTATTGTAAGGAAAAATTTGGGAATATAATGTGATAATGCACATATAGAACTATATATATATACTATAAGAATGCATATTAAATTTTTTGAGAAAATTAAGTAAATAATTTTATAACTTAGATTTTTTTTCTCATTAAACAATTATATATAGATTTTAGGTTTTTTTAAGCATTGGGTAGTTTCAGATCAGATCATTTTCAATTTGAGTCATCTCATATTTTGGTAATTTCAAGTTCGAGTGGCTTTCGGGTTGAGTCACTATTCAAGTTGAGTTATTTTTTGGTTGGATTGTGTCCGAGTTTAGGTCATTTTGGGTTGATCCAATATTGAATTCTAGTCATTCTCGGATTAGGTCATTGTCAAATTTTCGGTCACTTAGGTGTGTCAGTAAGTGGGTTTGGTGTCTCTTTAGGTTAGTTCATTTACAGGTTTAGAGTTTTGTCATATAGATTAATTTTCTGATACGGATCACTTTCAAGTCGAATAATTCAGATTTCAGATTGTTGACTATTAAAGTCAAATCAGATATGGGTTGGGTTCGATATCGAGCGAGTTGAATCAGATCTCTGGGTTTGGGTTCATTTTTCCATCTATAGTTGTGATCAAGATGTATGGGTTTGTTTGAGCTTGGATTTATTATTTTAGACTAGCTTTTTCCTCCTATGGATAGTGTATAAGCTTATAGACCCTTAGAGTTGTCGTATACATTTATTTGCATGGTATTAAGTTATATAATTGATAACATGTGGTTAAGCCTCCTTGAGAAGAGAACTTGATGGTTGTAACGGGTGTTACCCATATGTTAATGACCATGAATTCTTTTTTTGCTAGAAATTCTTTAGAATGAAATTTTCTTGTAAAGGACGTTAGCCTTAGTAATGCCCATGAATCAATTATTTGTAATGGGAATTACCTTCTAGTAATGAGCATGAAAATGTATTTTGTCTAAAATTTGCTAATTTTTGAAATTGAATAATGAGTGCTACTTATCTGTAACATCCGTTAATGAACCTCATGACCCTTTCTGCAAGAAAGACAATTAATAAGCAATACTATTAAGATAACGGGCATTACTTGTTGTAGATTAAAAATATAATCTTTAATTTTCATTAGCTAACACTTTACCATTTCAAATCTTTTCTTCTTCCTCTATTAGTATTCAAATCTTAATAAGCCCCACCATGTTTCTACCTTAAGAATCATAAAAAATCAGCAAGATCCAAAAGAAACCACTCAAGATCCATCAAGTTTCTCAAAGCTTCCAAGTTGTGAGAGAAAGGTAAGTTTCTCAATCTCTTTTTAATTATAATATGAGTTTATAGATGGTTATATAAGTTGTTTATGAGTTATGAGTAAGTGTTTAAGATCATAGATTGCATGTATTAAAGATTGATTTGGAAAATATGACGTAAATGTTATTTGAGATGAAAAATGACATGAATAGCATATTTTCTCTAAATCTTCTATGATTCTTAAATCAATAAATAAATTGAGACTAGGAACATCTAAATGGACTCTAGGAAGCCAAAAATGGTAAATATTGAAATTGAATGTTCTTTTGGGTAAGAAACCCTAATTTTGGTAATATGTTGATATGATACGTAAGAAGGTGAGCTAAGGACTTTAAGGTGCTTATTTCAAGATAAAGATGATTTAAGCTTCATTGAAAGGTTAATTGCTATTGAGGAGAGTTATGAAATGCATTTATACGTGGCAAACCATCATGATTCCTTAATTGTTCTTTTTCATTGATGTATATATATATATATATTGATAGTATGTTATTATTGTGAATAAACATTTATTCATAACTTATACGATCATTGAAATCATCCTCATTAACAAATCAAATTGATTCATTGGTGATGACTTGGTTGTCGTTTCTCTGACTAAGTTCATTAATGACCTTATTGTTCATTGTATTGATTATTGTTATTGGGTCATCAGCCATGGATTATTATTAATGTTATCAAAGGGTCACTTAGCCGTTATATTAGATGTTATATATTCATTGTATCCTACCAAGCCACAACCCAACTATGGACCACAAAAATAATATAACATCTTTACCAGTATGGGAGAAGTTCATTGGACCATGTGCACCAGTGACTCAGTTGATAAGTGCATGGTTGTCCAAGCAAGTGTTTATTGAAAAAGAGAATGTTATTGCCTACTACTGCTATAATGATTGATTGTTTTATCATATAAATTATGATTTGATTAGTGTAGTTTCTTGAGGTACATTGATAATATTGTTCATTGAACCCATTGAAGTTAATATATGGTTATTTCTATAACTTGCTATGTACATGTATATGAGATTTTTTTCACTTCCTTTCAAAAGTCCCATGTATGGATGTATTTCATAGTTCACCTCATTGAAAAAATCACCTCTCTTTATATATATATATATATATATATATATATATATATATATATATTAGGTGAGGTTTTGAGTACCTAGAGGACGAAGTCTAAGCTTCTTCAATTATTCTTCCCAAAAAGCTATCAAAAGTATTATTTTGATGATATCTATGTATTGTAATTATAGTTATGATTATTCATCTTGTAGAAGGCTTCATAATACTATATGGTTATAGATTAGAGTAGATAATTATGATTTGAGAATGGATGGAACAAATTGATAGTAATTATGGTAATGACTTTATGATTGATTGATCATATGATGGATATAGATATTATAATATGTCTGTGATCTAGGTTAGCATTGATTATATGGGTTCTATGGATGTATAATGGCCTTAAGCCTATTCATACCCTAGGACCATCGTACCATTGAATTTTTCGGGTGTGACAGAAAGATAGAAGGTTGGTGTTGTGAGATTTTTTATATTTTTTGTTCCAATTTCCTACTGTTTCTTAGCAACCAAACAACAAACTAGGTTATACTCAAGCGTACTACAATCTCCCTCTTCATTTATTCTTAGGTGGTGAGTTCAAATCTTGTTGAGACAGAGATGTGTATGTAATGAATGCCTAAAATAGCCATCGAAGTAGACTTAAAATTGCTTGGAAGGTGATAGTAGCGAGTTTATCTTTCTCATTAAAACTTGCCACTGCAATCATAAATCCTTTAAGATAAAGGTCTTCTAAATATGACAAACATGTTGTTGGTCTTTGATTCTCCATGAGTGGTCGAAGATAGAGTAATCGTGTTCTCTCTCCCCTCCTCTCTCTCTCTATATCTCTCTCTCCCCATGAGCTTCTATTCGTTTTCCTTTATTTTCTTTTCTTTTCATACTTTTTTTTTTTTTAATTTTTTCCTTAGAAAATGCCAGTATATATTTTTTTTCATAATTTATATGCATTTCATAGATGTCACATACTAATGTTAGGATGTGATTGTTCTAGAGTATGGGTAAGTCTAAAGCCACCAACCACTCGTAGAACCATATTCCAATATGATATCAATAACACCTGAGTCAAATCCCAAACAAAACTTGGTATAACCTATATAACTGTCATAACTTATCATGCATACATATCATCATAATCATACTAAATAGTTAACTTCCCCTTAAAATATCCCTAAGACTTCAAGGCATGACGTCACAATCAATTATAATTCATGTTCAAATTTCAAAATAATATATGACATCATAATGCTCAGTCAATATGAACGTTCTCAAATAACCTAAAATCTTCTAGACAATCATGAAGCTAATAGACATAAATATGACTATAAGAATATCAAAGAATACATGGATAATAGTAGTTCCTCACTGAAGAAGGAATGATAAGGAACCTTAGCTATCTACTACCTGAAAGACATGAATATACACATATGAGTGCAACATAGTGAGTATAAATTAAACTACCATGCGAAATCATATGACCATACCTTTTATAAGCTTAGGAGTCAAAGATTCATTACATATACAATGGCTAAATAATATAGCTTTGTATACTTTAGCAATAATAGATAAATTCATAAGGGTAACATGAGAATTCAATCATAGATAACATGAAATGCTTAATAATACATATATGTCAAAAGGAGTTCTCTTGTATCCATAAAGTATCCATAATAAAGGAATCTGAAAAAATTATAAAAATTAGATCATAACATGAGTGAGATCAAAGGCATAATGGTATGATCCACTAATAGATATAAGACCGATCATGTCTTATGCTTAGGGTATGAAATTCCTAAGAAGGGCTGGGTAAGATACCCTATCCATATGTTATATGTGCACATTGTCTGATGATTTCTCCCATCAGTTGAGGATTTCTATCATTTAGGTTAATATAAATAGTTTTAAGATATAGGATGAAGAATTAGTACAAGGATTTATCATACATATAATCATTCAAGCTCAATTGGTAATAACACAATCAACTTGAACATGAATACTTGGCATAACAAAAGAGGGTTTGATATCATATAACTTGGAAATAGTGCTTTATATTTCACAAGAATGTAACGACCCGGCCCAAAACTACCTCCTAATAACTTGTTATTTTATGGCTCAATCCCGACGTAAAATGGATAACCTAAGTTATTTAGATAGTAATCAGCTGGGCTATATAAACCACTTTAATTTCCTATAAACTGTCGATGTGAGACCATTTTCCTACCATCATGCTGGGGTATTACACTCTCCCCTCCTTTGGGGTGTGACGTCCTCATCGCAATTCTTCTGATTAGTTAGCTTATATTTACAATTGGGCTCAGGCCACTAGTCTAACCCTGATTGACCTTGGATATTGTGCTTTACTAGTGCCTCTAATGGCTCCATCTCGTGCTTTGTTCCACAAATAGCCCTTTTCCTGTGGGCCCACCAACTTTGAACAACCTGACCTCTACCAAATTGTAATGGCCTGACTCAAAACTAGATCTAAATAACTTCTTGTTTTATGGCTCAACCCCGACCTAATAAAGTTAACTCAGGTTATTTAGATAGTAACTAATAGGACTATATAAACCACTTTAATTTTCCACCTATTTCCCACTTTAATAGGTAAGTATTAAGTCTTAGATGTTCTTGGTGCAACTCACTCCTTATCTAGCATGTTAAACCAAATAGGTAAAGGAAATGAAGAAGAAATAAAGAAGAAGAAGAAGAAAACAAGATTTTCCTTTTTCACTCTAGCAAACTCTTCAAGCCAAAAATTTAGAGAACTCAAAAAATAATTTTGGCTCCCAAAATGCCAAGGATGGTTAGCCACTTCTATGCCCATTCCTTAAATATTTTGCAACATTTCCTTTTATAAAAAGTTAGTGGAAGATATAAGAGATGGTGATGTGACAAGGATCAAATCTTGTCTTCCACTAAACTAATGACACCATGCATAGCAAGTTTAACAACAAAGCATCATTAATTAGTTTAAGACAAATCATTAGGGATTTATTAATCCATAGTTAATATTTGATTTGGGCTTAGTGGAGAATCCAAGCCCAAATCCTTTCTTCCATCCAATTTAGTGATAGGCCTCACTAAATAGGGAGAGCCCATTAACCAATAATTAAAACCTTAAAGCCTAATAAGCTATCATCCATTCTCTAATGTAGGTTGGACCTACATAAATGAATTAGCCCATCAACATAACTGGCTCAATGCATCATTACAACATAACTTGAATTTTTTTGGAATAGAGCAAACAGTTATAATAGCAACCGCGTTAACTTAATAACCCACTCCATCCAATTATTTCTAGGATCGAGATAACTAATTCAAAAGCATAACACATGTATGTGTGACTTTCTAGGTTCATGTTCAATTGGCAATGGGAAATAACATTATCCAAAATGTCACGAGGAAACCTATCTCAACTAATCAAGGGAATCTCCATTCCCGATTAGTTTCCTTAATTCATGGTTAACCCCTAACATCAGGTGCAACGATTATCCAATCGAATATGAATGTACAGACGATATTTTACATTCCACAAAACCTCATATCATGATTATTGTGCACTCGAATCCTTTTGATCAAGATCCCGATCAATCGGTTAGGGTCATGGAATCGTCAAACCCTAATACCGAGATACTATATTTGCATTAAGATTGCATTCTCGATGAATACACCTTGGCCAAGGATTTCATATTGAGAAGAATCTAATGGCATATGGTTTTAACTTTGTTCACTCGAAAGAACGAATCATATCTTGGTCGATCACACCCCCACTATACAATTAGCTAAGGCCATCACATTCCATATGTCAGTGTGTGTCTTGCCCCATCATATAAGCAGTAACAAACCTTAACCACCTACATACATCACCTTATGTCAAAGGACTATATGCACAAAGATGATCATGGATGATGAATGATTGACTGACAGTGAAATCCCATGTCATTCCCATTCAACATCATTGTTCGATCACTAAACAAATAAGTATCCACATGTTTATCCTTACACTCAGTCAAGTGGATAGTGAACTACCGCTTCCCTTCCATTAGTAACCCGTACTAATTAGGAAGATAAATAGATGTGATGGCCTTTCTGAAACTAGTGCAGCCCAAACTAATAGTCCAACTGCCATAAACACATTTAAAGTACTCATACCATACTAAATGGTCACCCTATTATCATCAACTGAGAAACATTCATCTAATAAGTACTTAAAGACAGTATTCTCAACATAAATGTAAAACTAACATAAATGAATAATACATCATATATTGCCATAAATGGGATTCAGTTATCAAATATGTATAAAGATAATACATATATCGCTCACAGGGCACATATACATTAATAAACTCCCACTTGCTCTAGAGCCATTCCCTACAATACCTAAGACCCATCCTATCAAGATGTTGGTCCAACTGGTGCTGTGACATGGCTTTAGTCATAGGATCAGTCGGGTTCTTGATTGAAGTAATTTTTTATATGGTTAAATCATCCCTCCCAACAATCTCCTTGATCACATGAAATCATTGCTCTATATATTTGGATATTTAGTGAGTCTTAAGCTCCTTTGCTTGAGCAATGGCTCCATTGTTATCACAATAGAGAGGGATTGTTGTCTTAATGGAAGGAACCACTACTAGTTTGATGATAAAATTTTGAATCCAAACTTCTTCCTTTGCCACATTTGAGGTGGCAACATACTCAACATCTGTAATGGAGTCCCCAGTGGTAATCTACTTGGAGCTCCTCTAGCTCACTGCCCCTCTATTACAGAGAAACACAAACCCACTCATAGATTTCCTATCATCCACATCTGACTAAAAAGTCAAAATCTGTAAAACCATCAACCTAGAGATCCCCTCCTCTATATACCAAAGTTAAATCCTTAATCCTTCTCAGGTACTTTAAGATAGCCTTGATAACAATTTAATGCTTCTCACTTGAATTATATTGAAACTGGTTAGTAACACTAACCGCATACATGATATCGGGCCTTGTACACAACAAAACATATATTAGACTCCTAATAGCTAAAGCATATGGAATTGCCCATCTAATCCTTTTCCTCATGTGTCTTTAGAAACATCTCATTTGAAAGGTGAATACCGTGTCGTAAAGTTAACAGTCCCTTCTTGGAATCAAGCACGTTGAATCTCTTCAACACCTTTTTTAAGTATAGACTTTTGGATAGCCCTATCATTCTCTTTGCTCTATCCTGATAGAGTTGAATTCCAATAATATAGGTAGCCTCCCCTAAGTCCTTTATGGAGAAAGTCTAGGATAACTAAAATTTTACATCCTATAACATTCCAACGTCATTACCCATTAAAAAATATTATCCATGTATAAGATTAGGAAAGTGATTTTGCTCCCACTAACCTTCTTATACACACAGGGCTCATCAATTTTTTAATGAAACCAAACGGTCTAATAGTTTCATCAAAACATTCTAGCTCCTCGAGGCTTACTTGAGTCCATGAATGGATCTCCTAAGCCTGCACACTTTTAAGCTATCTTAGGATTCGAAACCCCTAGGCTGCTCTATGAATATGTTCTCCTCAATATGACCATTAAGCAAGACTATCTTAACATTCATATGCTAAACCTCATAATCATAGTATGCTGCTATGGCTAACAGAATCCAAATAGATTTAAGCATAGCTACTAGGGAAAATGTCCCCTCATAGTCAATACCTTGATGCTGACGAAACCCTTTATCCACAAGCCGTGCCTTATAGGTTTCCACTTTCCTGCATTTGCCAATCTTATGCTTATAGACCCATTTACATCTTATGGGAATCACCCCTTCAGACGAGTCCACCAGCTCTTAGACATGGTTC
Organism: Aleurites moluccanus; assembly: GCA_948193065.1. Taxonomy (NCBI): domain Eukaryota; kingdom Viridiplantae; phylum Streptophyta; class Magnoliopsida; order Malpighiales; family Euphorbiaceae; genus Aleurites; species Aleurites moluccanus. Next base: position 6,494 of record CANXYC010254631.1, on the reverse strand, counting down.
GTATACATGGAATCTATCTCAGATTACATAGCCTCAAGCCATCTATAATAGTATATGTCTGACATAGCTTTCTCATAAAAAGTAGGATCATCTGAATGATCAGTTTCACCAAGAATGAATAAATTATAAACATTCTATAAGTGAAACCGTATCTCTCTATAAGATGAGATACCTTACCTGATCTCCGAGGAACTACTGTGGAGACATCAGTGACTGGTACAGGCTTTACATTAGGTTGATCAACTATAATGGGATTATCTTATTAGATTTCACTAGATGATCCCTCATCTAACACTATATTCCTTGCTTTGCCACCTTCTTAAAGAAGCTCCTTCTCTATAAAGATATTATCTCATTCAACAATAATGGTTTGCTATTCCGAAAGATAAAAATAATATCTTGAACATCCCGTAGGGTAACTAACAAATCTACCCTTCACAGTTTTATCCTCTAATTTGTCAACATTTAACTCCTTTATATAGGCCGGAAAACCCCATATACTAAAATGTATAAGACTAGGGGGTCCTACCATGCCATATCTCATAAGGATTCAAAGGGACAAATTTGGATGGAACATGGTTCAAAATATAGCAAGCATTCTGCAATGCATATGCCCAAAGGTTTATGGGCAAATCAGTATAACCCATCATGTTATGTACCATATCCAACAAGGTATGGTTCCTCCTTTCTGATACACCAGTGAGTTAGAGTGTTCCAAAAGAAGTAAGTTGTGAAACAATACTATGCTCTTTTAGGAAGACTCTGAACTCGGTATTTAAATACTCACCACCTCGATTAGACTGTAGGGTTTTAATACTCTTTCCCTTCTGATTCTCCACCTCTCACTTGTACTCTTTGAATTTCTCAAAGGCCTCGTACTTGTGCTTCATCACATACACATAACCAAATCTCTAAAGATCATCTGTGAATGTGATAAAATATGAGAATCCACTTTTAGTCATTATACTAAATAGGCCATACACATTACTGTGTATTAGCTCCAAAATTTCCTTACCTCTTTCCTTGTCCCACAAAGGGTGACATAGTCATCATGCCTTGAAAACATGAATCACAAAGTGGATATGGTTCATAAACTAGTGAATCGAATATTCCTTGTTTCTTCAGCCTCAAGAGTCAGTCTTTAGCAATGTGACCTAGTCTCAAATGCCATAGAAATTTTGAACTAGAGTTATTCCTAATCATGTCATTAATGTTAAACATGCGTAGGATTGTTTTACCATTACTATGCAAGTAATAAAGACCATCAAGTACATAACCCATGCCAATTATTATATTATCAAAATACAAAATATAGACATTTCTTTTAAACAGAAGTTCGTATCCTAACAAAGTTAATCTAGATATAGAGATAATGTTCCTGTAAGCATTAGGTATATACAAAACATCTTTCAAAAACAAAACATGATCATGAAGATCAATAGAGATGGATCTAATGGCCTTGGCTGCTACACTAGCTTCATTGCCAATCTTTAAAGTCATCACTTCACCTCCCAAGCCTTCACAACTTTCTAGATCCTTCAAAGATGCATACACATGTGAGCTAGCACCAAAATCAAGGATCCATGCAACAAATGAATGAGAAAACACATTAGAATAGCAAGAAGGAGACATACCTTCTCCTTTCTCCTTACATTTGCCCTTTCACTTAGGCAATCATTCTTATAGTGTCCTTTCTTTTGGTAATGGAAACACTTGCCCCTTGTTGCACTGCCCGCCTTCTTCTCTTTCATGTTCTTCTTAATGCCACCCTTAGGCTTAAGGGGATCAATTTTCTTCTTCTTGCTTCTCCTTTTTCTAGACTTACTAGAGGATCCAATAACAAGAGTCATCTCTTTCCCTTTAACCTCTCCCTTCATGGTTTTCTCTACCCTAACAAGCAAATTAAGAAGATATGCCAACATAGACTCAATATTGTTCATGTGATAGTTCACAATGAAGCTCGAAAAAGAGTCTAGCAATGACTGAAGAATCAAATCAGTCAGGAGGTGGATGTCTATTGTAAAATCCAGGTTCTCAAAAGCCTCGATCTAACTAATCATACTCTAGACATGGTCCCCTACTAATGATCCCTCTGTCATCTTTGCCCTGAATAGTTGTTTAGCTAGGTCATATCTAACTGGACAACTCCTCTCACCGTACATCTCCCAGAGATGGGTAAGAATATCGTAAGCATTATCCATGTTCTCATGCAGTTTCTGTATATCATCCTTTTTGGGTGAAAACATATAGCAACGAGCTGACATATCATCATCCTTCCATTTCTGAAGGGTGGCATGTTCCTCCAGAGTAGCTCCTTTAGGTAAGGGCCCCGGGATAAGAGAATCTAAGATATACTTGATTCGATCCTTATTCAAAACAATTTTGAGATTTTTAAACTAGTCAGAAAAATTGGGCCTAGTGAGCCTGTAATGGTCAAGAATAGAAGCTATAGAATTCGTGGAGGTATTTTCCATTTAGACAAAATGAGTTACTATAGAAAATAACAAGTTCATTAGTTATCTTATTAACATATTTTATAACCACAATAAAAATTTAGTCTTTAATAATTTATAGTCCTTCCACTAACTTAGCGAATCCCACATTTCCAAATGGGAAATGGAAATCCTGTTAGGTGGATTTCTAATGGGTGATTGAGTTCTTGCAAATATTTCAAAGCCACTCTGGTGCACAATGACGTTTTTGTTACTTTGATATTCCATAAGTGAGCAACACTAGCTCATCACATCTAATGTGAGGTTCAATCAATATACCGACTCTTAGTGCTACGGACCTCAGGTGCATAATGTCTTTCTTAGCCTTTGACACTAGTTAAGTCCAACTTGTTGGATCTACGAATCCATAGAATTGAATATTATAAGACTCAGGTGCATAATGTCGTTATTGCCACGAAATATTTCTATGGGCTCACAAGCAACATATGCCTTTCCAATAACTTGCCTTCCAAATTAAATATCCCACCATAAGTTTCCATATATCTGGTGTTTTATTTAATGTCTATGGAATATGTTACTCCAATTGAGAGCCTCAGATTTAATCCCTTTGTTGGAAGATTTTTAGGCTTTACTTTATTAGGTCTTACTTTGTATATTATCTATTTTCAATTATCATATGTATATCCAAATGTATAAAACCATATATTCATACATAAATTGAAAATGAATAATATAGGATCAATCACGGACTATTTCTATGGACCTAATTCCTAGCCACAAGGAATTAGGAAGGGAAGTTCTAAGGTTCTATTCAAAAACAAGTTTTCTCCTTCTGCTTGAGAACTTTCTTCACTTGGCATCTTATGGTTGAGCTTCATTTGTCTTGAAATCTCCTTGTCTTCAAATATATTACATGAAAACCCTTGGCATACCTAGGTGAGATTACAACAAATTTGCTCAAAGAGCTTAAAAGAATAGAAAGAACCTAAAACTATTAATTATTAAATTCATTTCAAATGAAAGAATAATAATTACAATCATCCCACACCTAAGTCCATGATTTTTTCATCTATACCATGACCAAACCAATGCAACATCAATCAATATATCCAAATGCGTGATCCAATAATTAAAACCTTAAAGCCTAATAAGCTATTATCCATTCTCTAATATCGGTTAGGCCCATATAAATTAGCCCATCAACATAACTAGCCCAATGCACCATCACAACATAGCTTGAAATTTTTGGAACCGAACGAACAGTTATGCTAGCAATCACGTTAACTTAATAATCTACTCCATCCAATTATCTTTAGGATCGAGATAACTAAGTCGAAAGCATAACACATATGTGTGTGACTTTCTAAGTTCATGTTTGATTGGCAATGGAAAATGACATTATCCATAATGTCACGAGATAACCTATCTCAACCAATCAAGGGAATCATCGTTCCCGATTGGTTCCCATAAATCATGGTTGACCCTTAGCATCAAGTGCAATAACTACCCAATTAAATATTAATATATAAACAGTAGTTGATGCGGTAATAATTATCTATTTTTGTAATTATTTTAACTGTACTTATCTAATTTCCTATTTAGATTAGATTTATTATAATTATCTAAATTCCTAATTAGATTAGATTTAATTTTATTAATTTTCAAGTAATTCTAGAATAGTTATAATTCATATTTAATAATTTTATTTATTTCTAATTAGGATTTGATGCCTCATAAATAGGTCTATTATGTAATAGTTTAGAGATATCTTTTTATCGCTAAAATTTCAGTCTTGTTTTATTCCTGATGGACTCAAGAAATTATTTTCCTTGTGAACTCAAGGATGTTTAAGGCGTAGACGTACTCTAGCCTTGTTTACTCGCTTCCTCGCTGTGTCGGGTGGTATCAAAGCAGGCCAAGGCTTGTCTCTTTTATGACAATCTACGGAGTTCGAAGTAACCTCTTTGTTAATGATGATCGCGAAACTCTTTCCAGAGTAAATTTTTGAGATATGGAATACAGAAAAAACAACACTAGAGATGACGTTGCTTACAATCGATGTATTCCTGGTTTAAAACATAATTCTTATTTTCAGGATCGTGGATATGATAGATCTTGCACTCACAATCAATCTATTCGTAGAGCAATTCCTAATTGAAGAGGTATTTCTTCTTTTGATGGTGAGTTTTATGAAAAATATTTCATAAAATTGTTATTTAATTTGGAACTTTATTTTGATTATCGTGAAACTTGTAGGAAGGAAAAAATTAGACTTGCTTCTTGGAATTAATAGATGATCTTTTGGAATAGTGGGTTGTTTATAAAAAAATATGTAGTAAAATTTGTTCATGGACAAATATGAAAGAATTATTAGTCAACAAATTTTATCATGATTGTTATGTGCTTTATGATTTAAATAAAAATTAAATAGGTATTATGAAAAGTAGAAAATTATTCTCATTTTAGTCCTATATCTTTATGGAAAAAAAAAATACTTATCGCAGTAGTGAAATTCATAAAGATGATTATGATGAAATTTAGTCTATCAAGAGGGAAACTTATATCTATAAAAAAATTGAATTTGTGAGTTTAGATATTAACCATGTACAGGAAAATTCAGTTACTAAATATATGCCAAATGAGATGGAAGCTTGTGAAATTATTAGTATTCAATAATATGAAATTGAATAATAAAATATACAAGATTCATAAGTTAAAGCAATTATTATGGAAGAAAAAATAGATATTGAGGTTGAACCAAGTAAAGTAGCAGAAAAAAAAGAATTGAGACTTTTGAGATAATGCAATTAAAGAGAATATAGAAAGAAGTAAGAGTGAAGATTTCAGTAATCAATTTCAAATTGAGCTCATAAACCACATGTCTTATGATCCTATTAAGTTTCAAAAGATTGATTTTATTGGAATTAATAATTTTAATTTTTCTCCATATCAATTAAACTTTCAAACAAAAATTTTAGTTGGCAGTTGCCTCATTAAGACACCAATGAATTCAAAGTTTTTATTTGTTTGGCATGAAAGATTTCAATTTCAAGCTATAAACTCGATGTCAATTTTTTTTGAAGTGGAGGAGTATGATATGATGATAATTATCTATTTTTATAAATATTTTAATTGTATTTATCTAATTTCCTATTTAGATTAGATTTATTATAATTATCTAAATTCCTAATTAGATTAAATTTACTTTTATTATTTTTCAAATAATTCTAGAATGGTTAGAATTTCTATTTAATAATTTTATTAGTTTCTAATTAGGATTTGATGCCTTATAAATAGGTCTATTATGTAATAATTTAGGGATATCTCTTTATAAATAAAATTTTAATCATATTTTATTCCTGGTGGATTCCATAATTTTTTTTTTATAGACTCAAGGATGTTTAAGATGTAGATGTGTTCTAGCCTTGTTTACTTGCTTCCTCGTTGTGTCAGTAGTCCATTTTCCATGAAACCTCTGATCATGATTACCATGCACTCGAATTCCTTGGTTCAAGATCCCGATCAATCGGCTAGGGTCATGAAATTGTCAAACCCTAATATTAAGATTTTATGTCTACATCAAGACTTCATTCTTAATGACAACACCTTGGCCAAGGATTTCATATCGAGAAGAATCTGATGGCATAGGATCTTAACTCTATTCACTTGAAAGAACAAATGATATCTTGGTCGATCACACGCCCTACTATACAACTAGTTAAGGCTACCACATGCCATATGTCGATGTGTAGCTATCCCAGTCATATAAGCAATAACAAACCTTAACCACTTATATAAGTCATATGCATCAACTCAAATCAAAAGATTATATGCACAAAGATGATCATGGATAACGAATGATTGACTAATAGTGAAATCTCATGTCATTCTCATTCAGTGTCTGTCACACCCCAACTCCAGTGGTGCGACGGTCCTAGGGCAAGGGTAGGCTTAAGGCCACCATAAACCCGTAGAACTCACAGATTACTATACTCATAAATACCAATAATATAACATCATAAATTTCCATGTTCATACATA
>CANXYC010254522.1:0-13063 GCA_948193065.1 Aleurites moluccanus | reverse complement strand
TGGCGACGGTGGCATTCAAATGGTTGGCCTACGGATTTTTCGGCATGATTTCGGCGCAATATCAACATTGCCCCAAATATCAACAAACATGCACATAGAAAGCAATTTATAGGCAACAACCGCAACTCAATAATCTTCAAATAAGACATCAAATAAGCAATAGAAACCAAAGAAAGAACAAGGCAATATCATAGGTAAAAAGGCCAATTAGGGTTCGACCAAGATACCATTTACACAAATGGATTTCCAAATTCAATTCTATCAATTAGGGCAAGTAAATTGATGCATATTAGACTCACCTAAATCTCCAAATCACCAAATGCTACGAATTTGCTACCAAATTCCTAAATCCTCGGTTTAGGCCAATTTTGACGATTTTTCCCGAACGAGTTTTCTGCAACAAAATGAACGTCAATTAAATACCGATAAATACCCAATTGACTTATTCTAAAGCTAATTTACCTACCGTAATCCATATACTCAAAATCATATTACACAACTTCAATTTTAGGGTTTTAAATTGGGAAAAATTGTTTAATGCATCAATTGATGCAATTAAACGATTTACCCATTCCTTTTATCATCAAATTAACCTATTTAAACCAAAAAATCAAACAAACAAACACTTACCAATTTTTCTCCAAAATGGCCGAAATCCACCCTAGCTTTGTTCTTGATTTTTCTTCAATTTTTATGGTTAATTTTGGTAGTTTAGGATTTGTATGGATTTAGTTTTAGGTTTGGATCAATTTCTCTTCATAAATCAAACTTAGAAAATAAAAAAAAAAAAGAAGAAGAAAGGAAATGGTCACGGGTGACGAACAAAATGGGCAGAAAAATTGGCCAATTTGTGCTTATATAATAAGACAAAATAGGCAATTTACACTTTAGTCCTCAAATTTTCTAAAATTTGCTTTTGGTCTTTTTTCGCTCGGTAAATCATTCCGGTAGTTCCGTAGGGAATTAGAATTCAAAGTGAATATTTAAACATCATATTTTAATTAATAATATTTAATAAAAATAGTTTCAAAGCCATTCTGAAACTCGAACTGTCGAAATTCACTATTCACCGAAAATACCCTTTATTTACGGTTTTGCCATCACTTACTTTATCAGTGTTCTTAAATTTTTTCTCATATTTCTTTTTACTGTATTCACACATGAATATACATTATCATTTATCTTCAATCCAAATTCAGAAATTCATCCGTCGACCGTTCCACTATTTTTCGGCAGCGATATCGGTACCGATGATTTCCGAAAAATTTTCTCGTTTTCGCTCTAACTGAGTTTCTAAAATTATTATTGGTCATTTTAATATTTTTAATCCATATACTGAGAACTTATTTTCCAAAAACTTGTTATGCATAAATATGGGGTATTACAAAAGCTCATTGTAATGAAAGAGCCCCTCAGTCTTGCAAATAACTATCCAAGTTGTGCAAATCCTCATCCGATAAAAAAATAACTCAATTCCAATCCGATCATGGTCTTACTTGAACCAATCTGACAAGACCAAACAAACTCCACGACCAAACCTAACTGTTAGCCTTACCATAGCTGACCTCAACCGAACTGATAGGACCAATCAACCTTAAGGCTAAACCTAACTATAGCCTCTCAAAAGTAGTTTGAACCAATATGATATTACCCATAAACCTCAAGGCTAAAATTGGCCATAGCTTCCCAAATATAACCTTTAGGCAATATCCGACCTTAACCTTCCTAGTTAATCTTTAAACTAAGACTGAGCATGGCATCATCCTCAATCCAGCATACTTGGCCCAAATTGAATGTGGATTCAACCAACAATATTGTTAAAACCTTACCTTTTCACTGTCATTGCCAAATAGATTACCAATTCCCTCTTTACCTCTATGACCACCAAAGTGAAGTAATTATTCTTCAAAAGTGGGTTATCTTTTCAAATCACAGTCCCTGAAAATGGGTCGTCTATACAAAAATCCAAATCACCCTTGGAAAGCCCAAGTCAAAGTAACATTATCCGTTCAACCAAGTTCTAAGCTAAGGCCAAATAGAATGCCAAAATCTTTCTTACTTACCAAGTCATCCTTTTCCCAAAAGTGGGGCATCCTACTAAAGCTTTAATACAAATCTGATGTGTCACCTTCACCTTAACACCTTAGTAGTTTAGGTCAGTCTTTCACTAGCTTAAGATATCCAGTCCACAAGAGCATTCTTAATTTTTGTATACTTAGACCAGACATAGGATGCACTTGCATCGATAAAAGCTTTTCAAACCCTCCAAGGGTAATTGCATATTTCAACCTAGAACAGAGTTAGGTTTGCTTTTTTTTTAAAAAAAAAAAAATTGATTGTCTGAAGATGGCTTAGGTTTTCACTTCATGACAACCTAGCATAGAGTTAGGACATTGCATCTCATCAAAATCTTTCTGATTTAGGGCATCCTAAATTGCATCATATCATTTCTTTATACTTTGGAAAAATTTCCTAAGTCACGCATCATTTCCTTGGACTTAAAGGTTCAAAAGTCACATTTCATCTCTAACTTGTCGAACTCGTCCCAAAATCATTTTAAGCCCAAACAACCCTTGGCAAATCCAAAATCATTTTAAGCCCAAGAAACCCTTGACAAATCCAAAATCATTTTAAGCCCAAGCTACCCTTGGCAAATCCAAAATTATTTTGAGCCCAAGTAACACTTAAAAAATCCCAAAAATAATTTTTAAGCCCAAGCAACTCTCGGCAACCAAAATCATTTTAAGCCCGTGCCACCATTTGAAATCAAAATCCTTTTTTCCAACTTTACTAGGGCTAGCCTTTGGAGCTTTTCAGACCATCCTAAGTGTAGCTTTAGGATTTTATTAGACTTTCCTAAGGATAGTCTTAGGAGCTTTTCGAAACATTATAAGGTAGCTTTAGGATCTTATCAGACTTTCCTAAGGATAGGCTTAGGAGCTTTTCAAAACATTATAAGGTAGCTTTAGGATCTTATCAGACTTTCCTAAGGGTAGCTTTAGGATCTTTCCAGACCTTCCTAAAGGTAGCTTTATGAGCTTTTCAGTCCATCCTAAGTGTAGCTTTAGGATCTTATCAGACTTTCCTAAAGGTAGCTTTAGGATCTTATCCAAATCTTCCTAAAGGTAACTTTAAGAGCTTTCCATACCAGCCTAGGAGCTTTTCAAACCATCCTAAGGATAACTTTAGGATCTTATTAGAATTTCCTAAATGTAGCTTTAGGATCTTATCAGACTTTCCTAAAGATAGCCTTAGGAGCTTTTCAGACCATCCTAAGGGTAGCTTTAGGATCTTATTAGACTTTCCTAAGGGTAGCCTTAAGAGCTTTTCAGAGTATCGTAAGGGTAGCTTTAAGATCTTTCCAGGCATTCCTAAAGGTAGCTTTAGAAGCTTTTCATACCATCCTAAGGGTAGCTTTAAGATCTTATCAGACTTTCCTAAAGGTAGCTTTAGAAGCCTTCCAGACCTTCCTAAGGATATCCTTAGGACCTTTCCAGACCTTCCTAAGGGTATCCCTATCAGACCATCCTAAGGGTATCCCTAGGATCTTATCAGACCATCCTAAAGGTAGCTTCAGGATCTTATCAAACTTTTCTAAGGGTAGCTTTAGGATCTTATCATACTTTCCTAGAGATAGCCTTAAGAGATTTTTAGATGATCTTAAGGGTAGCCTTAGAAGCTTTTTATACCATCCTACGGGTAGTTTTAGGATCTTATAAGACTTTATTATGGGTAGCTTTAGGATCTTATTAGACTTTCATAGAGGCAATCTTAGGAGCATCTTTTCAGACCCTTCTTTAGATAGCCTTAGGATCTCGTTACCCAATCATATCATGCTAGCCTATGTTCACTATCATCATTATTACTTTTCTAGAAAAGCAACCATAATGAGGGGTAGCTGTGAACATATAACTTTGCACCCCAAGCAGACCCGAGTCATCCTAGACTAATTAGCAATTGACTAGAGATTAAAGTCGACTCTGAATACAGATAAACCAGACCATTCCAGACTGATCAGCATAAACCAGAGGTTAAACCACTTCGAATAAGGTGAATCTTACCGGATAAGCATCAAAACACGCTTAGTAGCAACCATCATTGGCTTTGGCGGTAGTGCCAAGCCTAGCTGGCAGAGCTGCTAGTAGCACAGGCAGCACTTAACGGTGCCGCCACTAAGGCATCCTGCTGCTACCACCAAGGCCTCCAGTTGCCGCCAACTCTTTTTCCTGTTGCTGCCAAACTTTAGCACATGTGCCACTAAACCCAGAACGTGAATCCCACATTGATTTTTAGTCTAATTTTCCCTTAGATGTTTTCCTATAAATACAAGCCTCAATTCATTTCTCAAAACATACCATAACAATTAAGTAGAGTTTTCCTTGGTTGACTCTCTCTTCTCCCATATTTCTAGCTTTCTTTTTCATAAGAGGTTCACTTCTCTTTGATTTGGAACCAATTTCTCCAACTCTATTTGAGTGGGAGGAATAAAAGACCTAGAGCGATCTCTCTTTGGGTAAATCTAGAAGTAACCATCATGTTAATTGGACTAATCAAATCAACTCGGTAATGAAAAGTCGACAATCATCATACTTTTGTGCTAATTTTTACCAAATCCAAAGTGGTACTCCGATCTGGACGAACTTTAAGAAGGCGTCCCCCGCAAAGTAAGACCCGACCCCTTCTAATAAGGTGTTCCCCCTTAAAGCAAAGTATCGTGTTCTTACCTCAAAATTAATTGGTAAAGTGTAAATTAAACAAACCACAAAATCAATCTTTTCTTAAAATCAAACTAAATCCCCTCCGTAAGAAGGGAGAACTATGTGGATTTTGATTTCCATTCAACAAGATATGCATGCAAGCTGTTTTATAGCTTCAAATCTAAAAACACCAAAAAATCTCCTTTTTCTTAATCTAATATGTTTAATGTTGTATTGGGGAATGTGTGGTTAACCTAAAATTTTCGTAGAGGGCTAGATTTAACATCATCTATTATTGGCTTTTTGATATAATAAATCTCTTTTATTTTTTGCTCTTACTTTAAATGTTATATTATATGTTCATTATTGATTCATGCATCTTAATAATTGCCATCCTTATATTCTTTTATGAAATCTAATTTTCATAAATCAACTGTTAAATGATAAGCCAAAATGATAGTTACTTAAAATCGAAAACCTAGTCCCCGAACTCAGTCCCAATTCGAAGGTCTAGTGATTATATCAATGGCTTATATTTTGGAGTCAAATTGAGTTTTCTTTTTTTTTTTTCTCTCAAAATTAAAGGTGGCGACTCTACTAATTTTTAAAATAAAAGATTAAAGAAATAATTTATAAATTTAAGGTAAAAGTTGCTTTTATTACATGGGAAACCGTTCCCCTTAATAAGCATCTTGATGCTCAGACGAGGCATCACAATAGGGAATACTTTCTCTAGACATTATGGAATATAAGAAAGTCAAACATTCCCCTAAATAAGAGGGTGATTGGAGGAGGAAGTTGTTTATTTTAATTTGAATTTGTCATTTGGACCATATGAGCCTGCACATCCCTTCGAATAGGAATCAAAACCCACGCAGTTCTTTCCTTTTGTAAAAGAGTTGGCTTGATTTTAAGTTTGATTTATCAATTTTTTTTATTTTTTTATTTTTACAAGAAGAAAGAGATGAACTATAATTAAAAAGAAGAGTTAGGTGCTTTACCTTATATTCTTCTCGAAGCCAAAAGGAGGATTGGAATGTTCCGTATGATTGAACCTCTACTTCCACGATGCAAATTTTTTTTTAAATCAAATAAGTCCAAAAATTAAATTTTAGATTGATTAAATTAGAACCAACTTGTTCGCCTCTCAAAGAAAATTATAAACCAAATAAATAAATAAAAGCAAATTAAAAATAATAATGAACACCAAAAATAATAATAAAGAAATTTCAGAAAATATACATCAGACTGTAGCAGAAATCCTCAGAAGGTAGATGACAGGATTCTGCAGCCTACTCCTCTCCTGAAATGGGTAAACAAATAAAAGGGTGAGTATAGATGATACTCAGTGAATCTACATGCAACCACAATAATTAGTAGGCAATAATGGCATAAGGTAACAATAATATAGTTATAGTGTACATAATCGATATCAGTTACAGAATAGCCAAGAAATACAATGTAAGCTCGGTATCATATAGAAAGATAGATAAAGGGATGGACTGTATGAAAAGAAATCATACAATCTCCAGTAATCCGTATGGACCATATAGATCTCCAGTAACATGTCTGTATTAGTAAGCATAAGGTTGATCAGACTCTATGGCCAGGACCATAACCCCTCCTAGCTATGGTATCAGTAATACAATGTGCACATCGCCGAAAGTATTTCCCCACTACCCTGTCAAATCGGTAGCTCTGTCAAGCCACATTAGGGTCAATATAACAAGGGATACCATTATGCAATAATGGCATCCAACAATCAATCAGTCCAATATCAATCAGTTCAATATCAGTCAATTCAGTTATCAATAAGAACAATGGCAATGTTATAAATAACATACAATCAATGGTAATTGGTTTGGCAATTAAAAAAGACATAGAACAAAAGTTGGCTCGGTGGTGGAAAACGGTAGGTCAATTGGCATGCCAACGTCGCTGGCGACAATGACATTCAAATGATAGGCCTATGGAATACAAACCAATAGGCCAAAGGCAAATGAACTAGGCATTTCATCAAACACATGGTGGGCATACAATGGCAAGCCAATAGGTTAGGTTTAGGTGCAAACTTGACTTGCCCAATTCAATCAACACAAAGATACATTGTCAACAAAGGTATAAGCATCAAAGAAACACAATTAAATAACATCAAATGAGGTCAAATTAGCATGGGAATTCAAGGCAAAAATCAAGCAAAACTAAGGCAATGAATAGTGATCAATGGTTCGGCCAACAAGGTGTTTTTGCCATAGGTTTCCAATCATCAATTCAATCAATTAGGCATGTTTTAGGATGCAATATAGGCTCACCTAAAGCTTCAAATCACTTTGAACAAGTCAATTCCAAGCTAATTCTCCAAATGAGCTCTAAAGCACACATTTATCAAATCTTGTGTTCTACATCAAACAAACCACCAATTGTTCATCTATTCACATCCAATTAAAATATTCTAACATCAATTAACAAAATCTAACTCTAAATCATCAAATCATTTCTTACAACTTCAATCTAAGTGGGCAAATTAGGGATTCCTACAAATTTGCATCAATTGATGCAACATAACACCAAACCCATTCAATTCAACCTATATAACATCTAAATAAACCATTAAATCAACAAAAACACATCTTACCTCAAATGGGGAAAAGTGGCCGGATTCTCCCTTCATAAGTTCCTTGAAATCTTTAGCTTCTTTCTACAAATTGATGATAGAAATAGATAAAACACTACTCAAACTCAACTTTTCTATTAATCAACCTAAAGAAATTTGTAAGAAATGAAGAAGAAAAATGAAGAAGAAGGAAGCTAGGATGGTTCGGCCAAGGCAAATGGAAGAGAAGAAGAATGGCAAAATTTTCCTAAGTGTTGGCTTTATAGAAAAATCAATTGGAAAATTACAACTAACTCCTCCAATTTTCATCCATCATACTTTGGTCCAAAATCTTCTGTAATTTATTCTTTCAATTCTGTTAAGATTTAGATATCAGAGTAGGGAGTCAATAAGCTTATTTTAATTTATACTTATTTATAAAAATAGTTCTGGAGTCATTCTGTAACCCCGACCGATCAGTTTTCACTATTCACCTTTAACTTCCATTTATTTACTATTTTGCCATTAGTTACTTTTTCAGTGTTCCTAAATGATTTTCACTTCTTTCTTTTTACCAAAATTACACATAAATTATGGTGATCTTTTACCCCCAGATTAACTTCAAAAATTCTTCTGTTGACCGTACTGTTAATTTCTCGGCAGTGTTTTCGACATCGTCGCTTTCTGAAAAAGTATCAAGTTCGCTTTCTAAATGTGTCTCTAAAATTATTTCTCATTATTTCAAGACTAATGAATCACAAACTGAGAATTAATTCATGCATGTGAGTTAAGAATTTATAGGGTATTACATAGGGGGTGCAAAAATCGCGCGTTCAGAGAAATAAATTTTGATCTTTTAGATTTGAAGAAAAGAATATTATGTCTAATAAAATTTTCAGCAATTAAAATGACCTTAATAACAATATATTTATAATAGAAAATTCAAAAGTTGCAACCTTAGGGATAAACACAATTTTTAGTATAATAGACACAACCTTTGGTACAATTGAATTTTCAAAGAATGTAACTTTAGGAATAGATACAACTTTTGGTATAAACACATCTTTTAGAATAATAAATACTAAAAAAAATTTTCTTCTTTCCTTTAATTTGAATAATTTATAATAATCCCCACTTGTTTAAATAAAAAAAAAATTCCAAAATAAAACTATTTTCATGAATATAATAATATATCTTTTGATTTAAATATTACCTTAGTATAAATGCCACAGGACAAAGTTGAAATTCCAAGTAGCTTAAAAACTTTGAACTTGTTATTACTTGTGATAACATCGATAGCATCATACACATAAACAAAAAAATTATCAAATTCCACACTATGACACACTTAGCTCTGGTAAGGCCATGAGCTAATTCAGGATTTATGATCTTTTATGAGAGAAACGCCAACTTTTAATCGAAGCAGCACCACTTCTAGGTGCATATAGATTAAGTTCTTACAATATCTTTATTACACTTTGAGATACTTGTCCCAACTTGACTGAACTTCATTAAGAGTATAATTAACTCAGTCATCATTCGTTGACAACCAGCACTTTAACATCTTTAGATAGACTTAGTAAAAAAAATTTCAAAGTGTTGAATCACTCCACATGTCAATGACTTGTTCTTACTCTTTGAACTCTTCATTACTCATTTCATAATGTTAAGTAGGGTAGATATCATTGGTGGTCATTTATTCAAAGAGTTTCAGCCCCATCCACCTTGATGTTGATCTTACAACTTCTCTTGTAAGAGGTTTGGTGGAGGAATCAACCAAAATTATTACTTGATTTCACAAATGTGAGTGAAATAATCCCGCTATTGAATAATTTTCACACATAATCATGTCTAATACTTATGTGTCTTATCTTCCATTGTATACTTCACTATAAGGACGAGCTAAAGTGGTTTGACTATCACAAAGTATAGAAATTGAATTCACATTCTTAGAAATCAATAAAATTTCTAATAAAAAGTCTCTTAACCACTCAGCCTTTTTTCTTGGTTTCGCTAAAACAACAAATTTTGATTCCATAGTTGAGTATGTTATACATGTTTGTTTCTTGCTCTTCTAAGAAATAGCGCCACCTTCAAGGTGAACATCCAACCGGTAGTGGATTTGCTGTCTCCTAAATTTGATACCTAACTTGGGTCAGTATATCCTTCTAAAATAGTAAGAAACTTTGGGTTTTGTAAATCATAATCTTTAGTCCATTTAAGGTACCCAAGAACTCTTTCAATATCCTTCCAATGCTCGACATTTGGATTGCTAGTAAATCTACTCAATTTACTAATTGCAAATGCTATATCAGATCTTGTGCACTGTGTTTGCATACATGAGACTTTCTATAGCACTTGAATACTCTAAATGAGCCACTGTTCTTTCAACATTCTTGACTAATTTGATATTTGGGGTATTTTTTATTTTTATTTTTAAGTGAATGAATTTCTTCAGTACTTTCTCCATGTAATGAGATTGACTCAAAATATATCCTCCACTATTTCTTTTTACCTTGATACCTAGTATGATATCAACTTGCCCAAGATCTTTCATCTTAAATGTTGAAGATAGAAATCTATTTGTTTCTACAACACCCTTTATATTGTTGCTTACTATAGCATATCATTGATATAACGGCAAACTGTCACCATATAGTCATCACAAGTATCTGCAATATTGTGAACAAATCCATTAGAAAGAATTATTGCATCAAATTTTTTATGCCATTAATTTGGAGCTTGCTTAAACCATATAATGATTTAACAATTCTACACATTTTATGTTCATCTCGTGCCTTTCGGGTTTGTTCCATATACACCTCCTTATAGAGATCTCCATTTAAAAATGTCAGTTTGATATTAATTTGATGAAAATAAAGATGCTAAAGCAAAAATAATTCTAATGGATGTGATCCTAGCCACATGTGTGTATCTGTCTAAATAGCCTATTCTTTCCTTTTATCGAAATCCTTTAGACACTAACCTTGCTTTGAAAGTTTAGAGAGTACCATATGTACAATACTTTCTACAGAATACCCATTTACTGCCAATAGGTTTAGAAGCAGGAGGTAAATCGATAAGTTCCCAAGGGTGGTTTAACATAATAGAATCCATCTTATCATTAATAGAATCTTTCCAGAAAGTAGCATCACAAGAGGCTATAGCTTCTTTAAACTTTTTAGAATCATCTTCTATTTGAAAAACAAGAGGAATAGTTCTTAAGACTTTCTCAGTAGTTCCTTCTACAAGGTAAAAAAGAAATACTTTGAGAATCAATCTCATATGATCCTTTTTTTTTTCTTTCCCTACACGAGTGCTTCTCTTTAATTCACGAGATTACTCATAAACCTCTTGTGTATTTGATTACTCTCTAATCAAAGAAATGTTAAGTTGCTCACCAACCTTTTGAGATATCTCCACTTGTGACTCTTCATTAGTTGGTGGATGAATATTATCTCTTGAAGTCATTAACTGTTCAAATAACTCCACATCTCGAGATTTTATTATGATATTAGACTCCAAATTAAGAAGTTTATAAGTTGGCATAGCCTACACATGCACATTTTATTCCTCTAGGTCCCAACTTTGTCCTTTGAGGATCATTATTTTTGTAATATGCAAGACATCCCCACACTTTAAAATAACCAATGTTAGGTTGTCTTCCCTTTAATAACTCATATGGAGAGATCTTACTCATTTTAGAAAGAATTCTATTTGAAATATGACATGCAACTAATAAAACTTCTCCCCACAAATTATAAGGTAATTTAGCATGCAACAACATAGCATATAGATAAGTTCTATTTTTATCTAGATAAGTTCTATTTTCCCTTTATGCTAATCCACTTTGTTTAGGTGTTCTAGGTGTTGAACATTCATAAATTATACCATGTTGTTCACAAAACAAGTTAAATTCATTAGAAAAGTATTCTCCTCCTCTATCATTCTTAAAATTTTAATTTTCTTTCCTAGTTGATTTTCAACTTTATATGCTTTGAAAACATTAAAAGCATCACTTTTATGTTTTAACAAATAAACATATGTGAATCTAGATATATCAACTATAAAAGTGATGAAATATTTATTGCATTCTCTTGTTAACATGTCATTTAATTCATATATATCATTATGTATTAAATCTAACAAATTAGTATATCTTTCAACACTTTTGAAGGGTTTCTTAATTATTTTTATTTAATACAGATTTCAAATTTATTAAAATCATTAAAATGACAATTTATTAAGCCACACTTAATAGCGTTATTTGCAATATGTCCTAATTTATCATATCATAATGAATAAGAATCAACAATATAAGCATAAATAACATCTTTATTAATTTCAGAATCAATGTCAACAACAGATAATTTGACCATTCTTTCAGCTGAATTTCTTTTTCCAACAAAAGTTCCATTACGAATTCTAGGTTTACTAAGGAGATTTTCACTCATTAAATTTCTATTCATATTTGGAATGTGAATAACATACATTTCCCGAAGTGAAAGTGAGTTCCACATTTCTCTTGCCAGGTACCTTAGAACGAACTTCATTTCCCATTTGAATCTCTTACCCATCTATGACTTCCTTGTAAATCTTAAATAGTGTCTTATCATAGCAAACATGGACGGTAGCACAATACAATACCAACAACAAGAAACCTTACCAAATATGGCATTCACTTCGCTCACAGTTGCAATTATATTATCATCTCCCTCTGTGGAGTTGACTTCTAATTTTTAGCCTTTTTTAAATCTGTAATCCCTTGCAAAATGACCAAGTTTTCCACAAACAAAATAACTTTCACTCTTTAGTTTCTTAAATTTTCTTGGTCCCTTTTGGGGCCAAGAAGTTTGATTTTCTCAGCCCTCAATTGATTAATAATAACTTGCAACTCATACACTTTTTCCAAGATTAACTTGTCACCTACAAACTTGTAATCAAAAGATTTAGAAATTAAAAAATTTTTTATACCTTCCTCCTCATCTTGATACTTGAATTCTAGATCATTCCAAATTGTTTTTTGCAGAAAGCTCCACCATATAGATGTAATACCCTATATATATGCATAACATGTTTTTATGGAATAAGTTCTCACTATATGGATTAAAATTATCGAAATGACTAAAGATAATTTTAAAAACTCAGTTAGAGTGAAAACAAGAAAATTTTTCGAAAATCGTCGGTACCGATATCGCTGTTGTAAAAATAGCAATACGGTCGACGGATAAATTTTTTAATGTGGATTGAGGGTAAATGATAATGTATATTCACGTGTGAATACAGTAAAAAGAAAGAGGTAAAAATGTTTAAGAACACTGATAAAGTAAGCGATGACAAAATCGTAAATAAAGGGTAATTTCGGAGAATAGTGGAATTTCGATAATCTGAATTTCAGAACAGCTCTGAAACTATTTTTATTAATTAATATTAATAAAAAAAAGATGTTTGAACATTTACTTTGAATTCCAATTCTTGACGGAACTGTTGGAATGAATTACCGAACGAAAAGGACCAAAAGCAAATTTTGAAAAGTTGGAGGATCAAAAGAGAAATTTGCCATTTTTGTCTTACTATATAAGCAAGACTTAAACAAATTTTTTCCCATTTCTTTTCTTCCACCCGCGGCCATTTTTCTTCCTTTTCCATTTGATTTCTTTCTTTGATTTGTGAAAAGAAGTTGTTGGAAACTTGAATTTAAAACCATACAAACCTAAATCTATCAAAATCAACCATAGAAATTCAAGGAAAATCAAGAACTCCTCCATTGAAG
>CANXYC010254439.1:0-11564 GCA_948193065.1 Aleurites moluccanus | reverse complement strand
GAAAGGTTGAATGATATAAGTACTTGGAAAACATACTTGAAATTTGATGTATGTTTAGTATGAAATATTGAACTAAGTGTTTGGAAGTTCTTAACTTAGCATTTTAATGATGAATATATGTAATGTGAATGAAATGTGGTGATAGAAATGCATTTGATGCATAAAAGGTATGGAAAGAGTCAAAAATATGAAATAGGGCCATTAGTGCATAATATGTACTTATGTTTGCTAATATGCTTTGATATGGTTTGATATGTGTTTTGATATGAATAGTAGTGAGTATGAGTCTTACCGGAGTGATTTGATTATTATAGGGGAAAGTTCACAAGTAAGAGCCGCTGGCTGGCTAGGCCTATTAGGGGAAATATTTGAAGTTTTTGCTAGAGGTGAGTCCATATATATGATTCATGCATTATTCATTCATAAGTCATGCATTTATATATATGAAATGATATCCTAGATTGAAAACCATTAATGATCCATTTTTGGGCAGTTTTGCTAAAATGACCTAAAATAGCACTGTCGAAAATGCCTAAAACTAGCCTAAACTTTGATTCTGTATAAAATTCATTTCTGAAAAGGGTTTTTGATGTCAAATAAATCCCAATTGCCTATTATATATATGTATTTATCATTTGTATAAAGAAAATACCATGGAAATATTAATTTCAAGGCAAACCAGAAAATGCCTGAAAAATGAGAAACGGACCCATAAACGGACCCAGAGGCCAAAATTTTCACATTGGGCCAAATTATTCTTTTGACCTTTATAATGTTATACAATATCATTTAAGTCATATTTGAGACTTAATATTGATATATTCATGCTATATGAGACATTTGCATATAATATGTTATAACAGGACTACTTCGATGGCGTAGTTAATAATCCATCGACTGTGTATACAGATATATGTTTATATACTCTGACCTCTGCAAGGGAGGGTGAGATTCTCTCTACCATGGTGTGATTGGTTGGAAATGATGTGATTGGGTGGAAATGTGAAGGAAGAGAAGTGAAGTAACAGTTTATTATATGATATGATATGATATGTTCCAGACTCCTGTTATATTATATGCATTATGGTTCATGATATATATTTCACCATTCCATCATCAGTAATCATATTTAGAGATCATTAATGGATAGATGTGACTTTTCATAAATAATATTGCATACTCATATATATTGATTCACTGAGTATAATCTTATACTCACCCTTCAGTGGTTATATGTTTTCAAGACCTTGGTGAGGCAGTCATCCATTGGCTACATTACCTTCAGCCTTAGATTACAAATGTATGTATTAAGGTTACTCCAATGTATAGAAGCTCTTTGGTATATAATGTATATAGGGCTTGGATTGGCTAAGAGTAAATGTTTAAAAGTGATCAAAATGTTAACTAAGTATTACATGAAAATGTTCATGATGTATATATATGACATGAGATATGAATGTAAATTATGAAGTGCTTATTAAGTTATGATTGACTAATGGAGGTTAAAAGGGGATGTATGTTTTATCGGGAGTGTAATCTTTATTTCTTAAGGATAGCTTAAGTCAGAGTTATAAAGAAAACTCTGTCAGTTTTTCTGTAAGAACCTTATGATGTTTTAGAAAAAAAATTACTACCTAAAATGTATCATATTTTAAGGAATGATTATTAATGACATGTTTAGTTTGTAAAAGTTAAGTTAAAGTAAAAGCATGTGTTCTTCGATGTACTGGTCGCCTTGGCATTACCCATACCCCAGGACCGTCATGGTCTAAAATTAGGCCGTGACATATTTGGTATCAGAGTTAAAGGTTTAGTAAACCTATGATGTTATATGTCAGTAATAGAGTATATACCAAGGAACATAGGAGTTTATGTATCGTCTAAGTTAGATGTTATCCTCGTTGTTTGAAATTCTCCGAATCTGTAATATAAATATTCCTTTATGCTATATGAATTATTATTTTATTTAAATATATGCAGATATGTCTAGAAGTGTGAATAGGGGTGATATACCTAATATGGAGGGTCATTATAGGGCAGATAGTGGAGAGCCTGAGGTAGGCACTAATACTTTAGTACAGGCAGAGAGGATTAGTCCTGATCTACCTAGTTCAAGGCAACGTACAGATGAGAGTAGTATTGGTGAGACTGCATTGAGACAAGAAATGTAGGATTTTAGGTAGGAAATGTAAAGGAGGAATCAAGAAATGATGCAAATGTTACAGGCACACATAGAAGCACAGGCAATTGTAGTACCACAACCACCTCCACCACCTGTTCAACCTATCATACAGCCTGAGATACCACTAGCACCAGAGAGAGTGCAAGTTGAACAGAGAAGGGTAAGAAACCATAGAATCATACCTGAAGGTGGTTTTAGTATTTCAGAATTCATGAAGTTGCAGCTACCCATTTATTCTGAGGAGTATGGTACAGACCCCAGTGACTTTATTGAGAGGGTAGATAAGGTTGTCAGAAAGCTACCATGTTCAGATGCCAGGATTATTGAACTGGTAGGTTTGTTATTTGTGGGGGATGCTTCTGTATGGTTTGATGAGCACATTGATGCCAACATCCAAGGTAATGACCCGATCACCTGGGAAGAATTTAAACAAAAATTAATGGATGAATTTCTACCAGCAGGAATCAGGGACCGAAACATTATAAGATTTGAACAGCTTAAACAGGGAAATCTTAGTGTCACTGATTATGCTAAGGAGTTCAGGAGACTGAGCAAGTATACTAGATAGATAGCACCCACAGAGGCAGACTTGATTGGTCGTTTCAGGAGAGGTCTATATTCTTCATTGCATAACATACTGTTAGCTGGACAATATACTTCTTTAGGACAGATTATTGACGTAGCTGCACAGATGGACATTAAATATAAAGAGGAAAGAATAGAGCAAGACATAAGAAAGAGGAGCAGAGGGGGAGAGTTCCCTATATATGGAGAGGGATCATCTCAGACTAGTATGGTTAGGCCTACTCAAAGGCAATTTCAGACACCCTCAGTATAGAGTTAGAGGAGGGATGTTTCTAGAGGAGACAGGATGAGACCACCTACCCCAGCATATTCTAGAGGATCCAATAGACCAGTGCAGCAGATTCCAGAGATACCTCCATGTGAGCACTGTGGAAAGAGGCATGCTGGAGAATGTAGGGCTAGAACAGGAACATGTTTTCAATATAGGCAATTTAGCCATTATTTGAAGGAGTGTCCTATGAGAGCTCCACAGCAGACTGGTTCAGTAGTATCTCAGCCTATTGTACAGATGGGTAGAGGAGGAGCTGGTATAGGTAGACCAACAGGATAGGGTCTGCCAGCAGCACAACCATCAGCAGGGCGAAGTCAGGGGAGAGTATTTGCCATGACTCCATAGTAGGCCCAGGGACTACATAATACTATAGTAGGTATGGTTCCTATTTATGATATTGAGGCATACACATTGTTTGATTCTGGTGCCACACACTCTTTTGTGTCTTCTGTGTTTGCTAGGAAAATGGGGTTAGCTAGGGAACCCTTATTGATGCCATTAGAGGTAGCTACTCCATTGGGAGAAAATGTAATTGTGGGCTATAGATATAGAAATTGTCCTGTGAAAATAGCTGATAGAGAGTTACTTACAGACTTGATTGAGTTACCAGTACTAGAGTTTGATGTGATTTTGGGTATGGACTGGTTAAATGCATATAAGACCATTATTGATTGTTCCTTGAAACAAGTAGAGTTTAGACTGGATGTGCAGGAAAAGTTTATTTTTCAGGGAGAGAAAAATAAGAAAATGACAGGGCTTATCTCAGCTATTCAGACACATAGATTGTTAAGGAAAGAGTGTATTGCTTACTTGGCATTAGTGGTGGATACTACAAAGGTACCTAAGGAGTTAGAGCATATTCCAGTGGTACAGGAATTTTCAGATGTTTTTCCTGCAGATCTTCTAGAATTGCCACAAGAAAGGGAGATAGAATTTGAAATTGAAGTGTATCCTGGTACAGATCAGATATCCATTCCTCCATACAGAATGGCACTACCAGACTTAAAAGAATTGAAAGTACGGTTACAGGAACTGCTTGACAAGGGATTTATCAGACCTAATAGTTCACCTTGGGAAGCTCCAGTGTTGTTTGTTTAAAAGAAAGATGGGACACTGAGGATGTGCTTTGATTACAGACAGCTGAATAAGGTGACAGTGAAGAACAGGTATCCATTGCCCAGGATAGATGATTTGTTTGATCAATTTCAGGGAGCTTGTTATTTCTCCAAGATTGATTTGAGATCAGGGTACCATCAATTGAAGATTAAGAAGGAGCATGTTTCAAAGACTGCTTTCAGAACCAGATATGGACACTATGAATTTCTAGTGTTACCATTTGGGCTGACTAATGCACCTGCAACTTTTATGGATCTGATGAACAGAGTGTTCAAGACCTATTTAGATAAGTTTATCATTGTCTTCATTGATGATATTCTTATCTATTCTAGGAGTAAGGAGGAACATAAAGAACATCTTAAGATCACATTGTAGATTTTGAGGGAGCATCAGTTATATGCCAAGTTTTCAAAGTGTGATTTCTGGTTGACTGAGGTAGCATTTCTGGGACATGTTATTAGTAAAGATGGCATCAAAGTTGATCCTCAGAAAGTGGAAGTTGTATCTAATTGGCCATGACCCACTATAGTGACTGAGGTGAGGAGTTTTGTGGGATTAGCTGGATATTTTCGGAGATTTTTTAAAGACTTCTCAAAAAGAGTTGCTCCATTGACCAGGTTGACTCGGAAACAGGAAAAGTTTCATTAGAGTGAAAATTATAAGAATAGTTTCCAGACTCTTAAGACTTGTTTGACTACTGCTACAGTGTTGACACTTCCTACAGAGACTGTTACATTTGCTATTTATTGCGATGCATCTAGAATTAGCCTAGGATGTGTGCTGATGCAGGATAGGAAAGTAATTGCTTATGCTTCACGACAGTTGAAGAAGCATGATCAGATTTCTAGAGCAATGCTTGGGGAACTTAACATGGCCTAGTTTTGACCCCAAAATCATTCATTTGAAGCCCGAACGGAGCCTCTAAAGTTTTATGAGCATTTGTTTCCTTTTTTTTTTTTGTAAACTGTTTTATTTTGTTATTTTGGGTCGAAGCCTGTTAAGCCCATTAGGGTTTTATTTTTATTTTAGCCTATAAATAGGCATGCTTTGTTTTGTAAGAGACAGATTTGCGAATAATAAAAAAAACCCTACTTTCTTCTAGTTTCATTTTTCCTAGAAACACAAAGTTGATGCCTATTTCCTGGTATTTCTAAAATCAACAGGTTATAGAAGGTTACTTTTCGGTATTCATGCGCGAATCAACGGATTGTAATAGTGTTCTAATTTTCCATTAGTGTTTTGATTTTCTATTGATATTCCATTGCGTCACTTTGCCTAAGGACCTGAGCATATGACAAGTATTGATCCATGTATAACAGTACATAAGATTCCAACCTTGGAGAATATGAAGCCTTAAAGCAGAACTTGTAAAGGTTAAAGGCAAAATGGTCTCTCAAGAAGTTGCTAAGTCGTTGAAGAATGATTTTATCGAGCCTATTACTTACCCTTCGTGGTTAGAGAAAATAGTGCATGTACCCAAAAGGATGGGAAGGAAAGGATGTGTGTGGTCCAATCTTCAAATTGTTAAAAACGGAGCTTCCAAACAGTTGAATGATGAATGTTGGCAAGCTCTTGAAAAGATCAAGAGGTATTTGCTAAATCCTCCTGTCTTGCAACTGCTTAGGCTTGGTAAACCTTTGTTGTTATACCTTTTTATGACCAAAAGAAGATATGGGGGCAATGCTCGCTCAAAATAATGTGGATTCACATAAGGAAAATGCCATCTAATATTAGAATAAGCAAATACTAGCTCATGCTTAAGTACAACCAAATCAAGCAATTGTGTCTCGCTTTAGTTTGGATTTGCCATAAGCTGCAACATTATTTTGGTTAATACACTACGCATGTCCTTGCAGACAAGTGCCCCTTGAAATTCCTTATGGAGAGGTTAGCTCTTGGTAGCAAAATGACATGTTGAATGGCAGAACTGGTGGCATTTGATCTAAAGTATGTCTCAAGAAAGGCAATTCAACAAAAGAGTAACTGTCATAGGGTTAGAAGAAGACAATTTGGTATTAAAGGAAATCAGAACTCCTGTTCAGGAACTAAGAGGAAAATTTAAGCCTAATTGGGTTGGCTTGTATGTGTCAAAGAATACCCTATCTGGAGGAGGTATTCTACTCATGGATTAGATGGAAATGAATGTTCAAACCATTGTAATCGGATGATGCATTGTATGAACAGAACTACAAGAACCTGATTCTCCCAAAATAAAATTTTGATGTGTGAAAAAAAATGCAAATAAAGATACATAAGCAGCCCACCTTGGGTATGGTTTAAAGTATAATAAAATTATCATTTTTTGTGCCCATATTAATTGATTTATGCTCGCTAAGTTGAAAACCTGAATAAGGCGGCTTAAACAAAAATTAGAGCATTTTGGCGAGTTGAAAACCCGGAAGGGCAGCTCAGGCAAAAAAATGAGAGCAAAAAAAATAAAAATAAAAAATCATTTCTTGAGTCAATCATCATAGCAAAAGTTGCTAACAAGTCCTCGTTAGAGTCATCAAAGTCATTTCAGTTTTTTGGCGTCAAACGATTGTCATGTTAATCTGTCATGTCTCTTAGCTAATTGGCTAAGTTGTCTTTATCTCGCATCAAAGATATGTCCTTTTGTCAATCATCATATCTCTTAGTCAAAGCAGTTAAATGGATAAACTACCCTAATCCCTCGTCAGGGGCATGTTTTTTAAAGTCAACATCTAGTCACTGTGGCTAAATCCATCATCAAAGGATAAGTAATCCAAAGTCATCATTCCTTGAGTCGATTGTCCAAATCATCAAATCAAAGAGTCTTTTTTCTTTCATGATGAATGACTTTTCTTTCAAGTCATTGACCCGTGTAACAGTCCTACTGGTCCAAACCGACAAAGTGTCAGCCCCAAGAATCTTTTCAATCTCAAATAGTAGGAATAGCTCTGCTTGTTTTTCCCATAAGACAAACTCATAAAACCTCCCACTTCCTAAAAGCAAGTCTAGGCTCAAGGGGCAAAGCAGAAGGGATTCAATGGTTTGAGCAAAAAGGGTTCAGATTCATCTAATCTTCATCAGTGAAACCAAAGTCAAAATTCTCAAGTGATCTTTGGATTGTCTGAATAGCCAAGCCCTCATTACCAAATTTAAAACCTATTGCCCTTTCAAAATTGGGTCAGGTATGGAATCAAAAGTGGATCACTAATCAAGGTCCATGAGCCTAAGTAGCCAATTTATCTTTCTGAAAGTCCGAACCCATCTGAAAAATCCTCTAGCCTGAGATAGAGCCAATCACAAATTCATCTTCCATATACCTCATTGAACAAAGTCATCTTTGGAAAGAACCAAGCAGACAAACTCTCAAAGCCAATCCTTCGGTCCAAATTAAAACCAATCCACATAGCCTTCCATTAGTTGGCCAAAATTGAACTGACATGACCAACTCACATAGTTGACCTTTAGGAGTCGAAAACCATTCCGATAAGACATACCTAATCTCAGACTTCCAAGTTAATCATTGAACTAATACTGAGCATGGAATCGTCCTCAATCCAACATACTCTGTCAAAATTGAATTTGCCTTCAAAACCTCACCTCTCCATTGTCACTACATAACAAATTGCCAACTCCCTCTCAAATTTTAATGACCACCAAAGTGATCTAAGTCATCATTCCTCAATAGCGGGCCATCTCTTCGAATTACGGTCCCCAAAAAGAGTCATCTCCACAAGAACCCAAGTGCAGCCCTTAGTCCAAACCCTATTCAAATCCATTATCCAAGATCAACTATAGTCTCAACCTTTGATCCAAGATCAAGTCCTAAACTTACCCTTTGATCCAAGATCAAATCCTATTCAAATCCAAGATATCATATCAGCTAAAATCTCACCGTTTGAACAAACTTGATGCAACCTTTGATCTAAGATTAACGTCGTTAATCTCACCCTCAAAGACCAACAAAATGACCAAGCTATCCCTTTCCACAAGTCACCTTTTTTTAAAGAGTGGGGCATCCTACTAAAATTTCAATCATCAATCTAACATTCCTCATAAAATTGTCACCTTACAATGCATATTAGCCTTTCACTGGTTCAAGGTATTTGATTTGTCAAAACATGCATTAAAAATAGGATGCAGATGCAAATTCAGAGTCTCAATTAGTGTCAATCAAAGCTTATTGAACCCTCCAAGGGTAATTGCATTTTCCAAACTAGAACCGAATTAGGTTTACTCTTTTAAAAAAAAAAACGATTGCTTAAAGAGCTTAGGTTTTCACTTCTAGTCTAGCATAGAGTTAGGGCATTACATCTCATTAAATCCTTTTCGATTTAGGGCATCTTAAATTGCATTATTTCCTCAGACCTTTGGAAAATCTCTTAAGCCAAGCATCATTTCCTTCAAGTCACATATCATTAAAGTCTCACTCATTTATTTTTTGAGCTTTAAAAAAAATTATTTTAAGCCTAAGCAGCCCTTGGCAAAATAAAAAAATATTTTAAGCCCAAGCAGCTCCTGGCAAACCAAAAATCATTTTAAGCCCAAGCAGCCCTTGGCAAACCAAAAATCATTTTAAGCCCAAGTAGCCCTTGGCAAGCTAAAAATCATTTTAAGCCCAAACAGCCCTTGGCAAAATCAAAATCCATTTTCCATCCGATTTCATTATGAAAGATGTTTGAAATCAAAATCCATTTTTCATCCGATTTCATTCTGACAGATGTTTGAAATCAAAATCTATTTTTCATCCAATTTCATTCTAAAAGATGTTTGAAATCAAAATACATTTTTTATCCAATTTCATACTAAGAAATGTTTGAAATCAAAATCTATTTTCCATCCGATTTCATTATGAAATATGTCTGAAATCAAAAATCTATTTTCCATCTGACTTCACCCTGAAAGATGCTTGAAGCCAAAACTTTTGAACCCTCATCCTATGTGCTTAAAATAACTCCAATATCATCTTTAGTACAACATTCTTATCACCCTAACAGAGAGTTAGGATCCCTCATTCTAAGACCTATTGTAGAGTTAGGCCTCTCCTTTTCTAAAGTCAACCATCTTAGGTCATCCTTGGGTTTCACATCTTAAATCTAGCACAATTCAAGAATAACTTTCTTAAAGGTAGCTTTAGGATCTTTTCAGACCATCATTAGGGTAGCTTTAGGATCTTTTCAAACCATCCTAAGGTAGCTTTAGGATCTTTTCAGACCATCCTAAGAGCAGCTTTAGGATCTTTTCAAACTTTTCTAAAGGTAGCCTTAAAAGCTTTTCAGACCATCTTAAGAGTAGCTTTAAGAACTTTTCAGACCATCCTATGGGCAGCTTTAGGAGCTCATCAAACTTTTTTAAGGGTAGCCTTAGAAGCTTTTTAGACCATTCTAAAGGTAGTTTTAGGATATTTATTCAACCTTTTTTAGGGGCAGCCTTAAGAGCACCTTTTCATACCCTTCCAAGGATAGCCTTAGGATATCTTTACCTTCTCATGGTAGCCTGTGTCCACTATCATTATGATTACTTTTCTAGAAAAGCAACCATGATGAGGGGCAGCTGTGAACACTCATTTTTTACACCCCTTGGACTCGTGCCAACTCTAATGGCACTCTCCGGAACCAAACCCGCACTCGAACAGACTCAGAACGGCCTTAGAATGAAGTCGGGGCATAGGTGCCACCCTTCAGGCATGGCATTGCCGCCAGAGAGGTGTGGCGGCGGCGCCACCCCCTCTGGGCGGCAGTTGCAATGCCCAAGGGTGGTAGCGTGGCTCTTTACCACTGTTGCCGCCCTCCTTCATACCATGTGCCGACAAGGCCCCCCGGCAGTGTCTGCACCCCCTTCCAGCAGCAACAGTCCCTCTTGCCAGTGGCAGCTCCATTCTGAACTCGTTTTCTTCCGAATTCCATATTGGAAAATCATAAGATTCAAACCCCCCTCCCCCAAACTCCTATTATAAATAGGAAGCCTCCCCCTATCTTCCAAAACACATAAAGAGACACAAGAACAACAAAAGACAAGAAATCATTTAGCTTAAATTTTCACTATTTGATTTCGTCTTTTTCCCCTCCAAGTCATATTTTCTTCTTTTTAGATCTCTTTGAATTTAAAAAGTTGCTACTAGGGACGTGTTGAGCCTCAAAGTTATATTTTTTCTAAGCAAGGTCTCTCTGTCAGCTTGTTTTCTTAAGAGCTAAGAAGATATTTCGATCCATTTCCTTGGGCTTCATCCGATCCAAGGTGGAACTCTGGTCCAGAAGAGCACTTCATCCTCCAACATCCCTAAAAGCTAGGGCAAAGGTATCATCTCCTAACTCATCTTCTTTACTTTGGTAGAGCATCAAAATAAATAATCAGAACATTGGGCATAAAATCAACCCTCCTTCACAAGAGGAAAGAACTGCATGGGTTTTGATTCCCATTAGACGGGAGACGCAGGTAAGATATATAAAAGCTTCAAATCTAAAAAAGACAAAAATCATATGTTTTTCTTTGATTATTTGCTTTACCTTATTTATTGAATGTATTCTTTGGGGAATGTGTGATCAATCTAAAATCCATAAAGGCTAGAGTTGATATCCCCTATTTTGAGATTTTGAGGTTTAATAATTTACTTTTATCGCTTTCTTTTGATTTTTTTTATTTGATTACTTACATTTCAATTGTTCATCCATTTATTTACTTGTTCATGCATCTTACATATAATTCTTTAATTGCTCATGAAAATCATTTTAAATTAAGGTTAAAATTAAAAGCCAAGTTCAACCGAAAACCTAGTCCCCGAATCCTCTTTGGTTTCAAAGACTAGTGTACTTTTTCCTTTGGGATAAGATTGGAGTCAAAATAAGTTTTTACCTTAAATTTTCTAAAAAAAAATAACTTAAAGTGGCGACTTCAAAATAAAAATCATTTTCAAATAAAATGCGCAAAGGTCATCTCCTCTGTGAGAAATTGTCCCAAATGAGCATTTCGATCCTATTTTTTAAGTGGACCCGGACGCGGGTGCTCGGCCGAGGTCTCACACTGATATAAAAGTTTAAAAGGAGAAACTTTTAGCATTTAGAGGGTTTTTTCTCTCAAAAACTCTCTTTTTTGCTAAACTTGATTCTGCCTATTATTGGGAAACTGTCTTTTTTAAATAGAGAAAATAAAGCAGATAGGTTTTGAAAGAAATGACCAACAATAATCTCATGCTTCTGCTTTTTCAAACTTCATATATGAAGATTGTAGCTTTTCCTGTCTCTTTTGACAAGTAAATGTCTATATATATATATATATATATATATATATATATGTATATATATGTATATATATGTATATATATATACATATATATACATATATATAAATATATATATATATATATATATATATATATATATATATATATATTCTTACATAAATATTTAAATTAAATACAAGCAATAAAATTAATATTATCTAAAT
>CANXYC010254433.1:0-86787 GCA_948193065.1 Aleurites moluccanus | reverse complement strand
CCGAGAGACAGTAGAGAATACCGGGTACCGATATTTCACTGTGTACAACTGGCATTTTACTGGACAACCGGTATTTCGCCAAATAGCATGAAATACGGGTACCCGGTATTTTGGGCTTTGTAATCGGTATTTTATGTCTCTACCCGGTGTTTTGCACTGCCCTCAGAAATAAAGTCTATAACAAGGCAATCAAGGTTTGGGGAAAAGAGAGATCACTCTTAGGAGTTAAGGAGACTTAAAGGAGGCTAGAGAAAAGGATTTTTGGAGTTTCAAGACATTCAATCAATCAAAGAGATTATCAAATAAATTTTTTATTTTCTCTACTTGTTTTTTTTTTGTTAATTTTATTATGAACATGCTTAAGTTAATGATTAGTTCATCTTTTCTTTATTTTATCATGTTGAACTAAATCATTTTTCTAGAATTTAAATGAAGTTAATTGATTAGTAAAGGTTGATGACAATGATTAATGATTTCAATTATTCTTAATACAAAGTTTGATTTGTTAATTTTGATTTATAAGTGTTTTATAATTGGCCACTATAATCACTATTTAAGATAGCTATTTACAAGCGAGAGTTGCGATAGTTGCTAGTTCATGAAATTAATAAGTTAAGACATGTATCGCTAAAAGATTAGGGTATACTTTAGTGGATTTTATGAGATTGCTAAAGATTTTAATGAATTAATATTGATTCGGTGATCACGAGAATAGACACCTGCATTAATATCAATGTTTGGATTTTTGCTCGAGAGAGACTAATTCATAATTTAGAGTAATCAATCTATCAAACACTTTAATTTTGAAATCATTATTGAGTCAATCAACCGGATAAATTCAATTAACGGAATCTTTAATATCTTAATTTTCTAAGTTGAGATTTCTTGTTTATTTAATTTTACTTTAAAAAATTCATTCAAACCAAATTAATTTTTTTCCAATTAATAAAAATAATATAAATTTCGGTAATTGACAACGTCTCTATGTGGGACGATACTCCACTCACTCTACTACTTGCTAAAGCGATTCATGCACTTGCGAAAAGTCCGAACAAGGACAATTCTTAGAATTCCCTGAAAATGTTGTTCGCCGAAATTTGGGAAATTCATTAGCGTCCTTCTTATTCTTCAGAAGAGAATTTAACACCGAAACACAAAACAAGCATGAACTACTACCTAATTGAATTAACTCCATCCAAATCGAATTAACTTAGGCCTTGCCCAGCCCCATGCCTCCCTTTCCACTGTAAAACATCTTCTAATCGATCAAAATTAACCCATATAAATTTGAGAAAAAAAAATAATTGAGAGAGCATTTGATTTCTGTGAATTTGAAGATTTGAGTTTTTGGAATTTATAGAGAGTTGAGAAGTTAGTTTCAGTTTTGACTTAAATGGAGACGATAGAGGTAGATGAGGATATTTTGCCATAAACGACGACGAGGTAGTTTTGGCTTGAATGGCAGCCATGGAGGAAGATTGTTTGAACGGAACTGTAGAAGGCTTGGAATGATTTAAGTTGTAAATTGTAAAACGATGGCATTTTTGTTTTATTGTTAACAGGGATCACAACTGTTAGGATTTTGTGGAGCTCGAATTTTTATGAATAAAAATATTTGTTTCGTCATTTATTTAGATAATAGATCGGACTAAATGAGATTGAATATATATTTTTATGTATTTATTTTTTTTTATTTTTTCATTAAAAAAATATTTATATATTTATTTATGTATTTTTAAAATATTTATATAATATAATTTATAACACATATAAAAAATAATTATAAATTAAAAAATATATAAATAAAATATTAAAAATAAAAAAATATATAATATATATAATCGGATCGAAATTGGATCGGGTATTATCATTATTCGATCCGATTTGAACCCATCACGAGATAAAAAAAATTATTCCCATTCCATTTAGTAAACGGGACGGATATTACCCACCCCATTTGTATCGGTTGAAATAGATATTCAGCGAATCGGATATAATACTCTAATTTTTAAATTCTTTTTTATTTCTATTTTCTACAGTCATCTTTAATGTGGATAAATAAACGTTAAAATATGCCATGTCAAAGTTTTTATCTAAAAGTTGGCGATGAAGTTAAACGGATTGAATCGATTAAATCAAATCGAAATTGATGGTTTTATAATTTATTTAATTTGATTTGATTTGAAAAATAAAATAAATCGAAAATTAGATTTGATTTGTGATTTGAACATTTTTTTTATTTTAAACCGAATCAAATCAAATATATATATATATATATATATATATTACAATTAAATATATTTGATTTTATTTTATATACAACCACATATTTTTTTAACCTAATATTAATTTAAAATTTTAAAAAATATTATCTATGAAAATTAACTAAACATAAATAATAAAAAAAAAAATTAATTCTTCAGAAAAAATATAAATTTTGAGTGAGTTAATTAATGAAATAGATAAGTTTTGAATTATACAATATTAAATTACTTTTAAAATTTTTTTATTGTAGACATTTTATTGGTATTTTTTTCTAAATTTATAATAAAATAATAACGACTTATTTAAAAAAAAAAAACTTTAGTTTGAAACCGATAAACTGAAAGTATTTAAATCGAATCAAATTGATTATTTGATTATAATAATAGTTTAATTTAATTTGAGAATTTTTCAAACCAAAAATATTTATTTGATTTAAAAATAACCCTTCAAATTGAATAAATCGAATCAATACCACCCTTAATAATGATTGTAAAATTTACTAAAATTTAAAAATTTGTGATTCGAATTGTGAAAATTAAAAGGAGGTGTTGTAATTATAAATTCGCGTGAAATTAATTAATTCTAAATATAATTAATAATCTAAATATATAGATGAAATTGAATTGTCCTGTACAGCATTTTAGTTTTTGTTTGGTATTGAATTTAAAGTGATTTTAGTAAACTATTTTTGAACCTTATCTGGTTTAAAAAAATACGATTTTGAAAAAGTTAATTTTTTTAGTTTTTTCCAAAAACATAAATTTATCAAAACAGTTAAATTTTTTTTTTGAAAAAAATAAAAATGCTTTAAGACTTAAAAGATGGAAATTCATTTTGTCTCAACAAACTAATAAACTCGTCTAATAATACATAAGGAGACAAATATATTTACTGTGTTTCTATATCTTGTTAAAAATATTCGGCTCTATGAACTATATAAGGATCCAGTAAGAGTGTCAGAAATTAAAATTAGAATTTAAATTAAAATTTTTAATTTCAGTATTTCATAACTATTTAAAATTAAAATTATAATATTATTCTATAGAATTGTAACATAATTAAAAAATAATTTCATAATTTCATTCTCAATCCATAAGAATTATAATTTCATAATCACCACTACCATCCTCTTTCTCATCGCCACCGCCACCCCATTACTACCGTCACCACTACCTTCAGTACTATTACCGGCGATGGTGATTCATCACCACCATCATCGATATTGAAGATTTGTCGGACTGTCATGACCGACAATCTACCATCACTCCTACTATTATGACCGACGGTCTACCACCACTCTTAACTCTACCGTCACTTTTATCGTAATTAATTTTTTATTTAATTTTAATTTTAATTTTAATTCTAATTTTTTGTATAAAATAAACGTTGAAATTACAACCTTTAGAGAATTTAACTCCAATTCAAATTTCAATTTTTTACCTCAAAAAGACCTTAAAGATAAAGCAAAATAAACTCCACCCAACTCAAAACTCAAAACTTGACTCGAGCTCGATCGAGTTTTTATTTTGAAACTCGAGTTCAACTCAAATGAATACTCAAAAAACTTGATTTTAACTCAATTGGACATAATTGTCAATAAAAAATTAAATTAATTAATTTATCAATATTATAATAAAATTTGAATAAATTCGAATAAACTTAATCTCAATAGTGAATTAATATATTATTGTATATTTAAAATTATATTAAATTTTAATACTCTATTAGGCTCATGAGCCACTCGAGTCGAGTATTACTCAATTAGTTACTCGAATTATTCAAGCTCGAGGTGGAATTTGACTTTATCAAAATCGAGTCAAATGTGAATATTTTATAAGTTAAATTTAAATAGCGCATAAATAACTCAACTCATTTACGCACTTGCACTTGATATAAAGAAGAGTTGCTTTGCCTTGCCCAGTGAGTCCCATTCAAAAAGCCCAAGAACTTGAACTCATCGCCAGCTTAAGCATTAATTGAGTCAATGCAATATTTTACTCGTAGCCACTATCGGTAATGCATTCAGGGGATGATGCATAATTTTTTAGAAGGGAGACACAATTTTCAGTTTGCATTCACAACACAAATTTTTATATTCTTGTGTAGTACATAAAATTGTAATGACTTGTAATTTATCTTGGTTGTAGAATTCTTCCTAATAAATCTCTTCAAATGTAGTGTTACCTTACTATCTACATCTAACAATACCAATAAATAACCTTAACAATTTCTAAATTTCTTCTGTCATAATATTACTAATAAATTTAATGTTAAAATGACTATTTACTTGGAAATTTTAAAGAATAATAGAAAAAGGGAGGCATACCAAAAAAAAAAAACCTTACTTTTTTACTAGAAATAAGAGAAGTATCAAAACGGAAGCTATCAACATAGCCATGGAAAGAACAAAAGTTGAAAAGTTGAAACTATCTAGTGGAGTTATGGTTTTAAAATAAATAACAAAAATATTTTTCGTAATTTGTATTTTGGGAAAAAAAAAAATGATTTATAGTACATGTAAACAAAATTCATTGGGTTCGTAACTTTTGAATAAAAAGCAGGAAATAAGGAGACACTTGAGTTAAATATTATAAAAAATTCAAAACTAAAATATTAAAAGAAATTGAAAAATCAAGGGCCATGTGCCCCTTGGCCCTACGTAGGTTCGTCTATATGCATTTACCTTCTTAGTTTTGAGGCTGCTATATATATATATATATATTTTAAAGTTTGAAGGAGCAAAAATTATTTTTTAAAAAAGTTTAGGTTGCTTTTCAATATATATCAAGGATTTTTCAAAAATTTTTGTTGAGGATCACCACGGACCCCCAGCTTATATATATATATATATATATATATATTTAATGCATGGGCATGCTAAAGAAGAAGAAACTTAGCCAAATAGATATCTCTCTTCCAAATTTCTTTGTTTGCCATGCCTTCCCAAACCCAGCCGCTTCACTTTGTCTTGTTTCCTCTAATGGCTCAAGGCCACATGATTCCTTTGGTAGATATTGCCAAACTATTAGCACAAGAAGGAGCAGTAGTCAGCATAC
This sequence comes from Aleurites moluccanus, assembly GCA_948193065.1. Taxonomy (NCBI): domain Eukaryota; kingdom Viridiplantae; phylum Streptophyta; class Magnoliopsida; order Malpighiales; family Euphorbiaceae; genus Aleurites; species Aleurites moluccanus. Next base: position 81,466 of record CANXYC010254433.1, on the reverse strand, counting down.
TCACTACACCTCTCAATGCTGCTAGACACAAAACAATGATTGCTAAGGCAACAATTACTGGCCTCAAAATCCAAGTTTTTGAGCTTCAATTTCCATTTGAAGCATCAGGCTTACCAGAAGGGTGTGAGAATTTTGACATGCTACCTTCACTAAACATGGGCAACAAAATGTTCATAGCAGCTAAAGAGCTTGAAAAGCCAGCAGAGCAATTGTTCAAAGAACTAACCCCTGAACCAAGTTGCATAATTTCTGATATGTGTTTTCCATGGACAGTTAGCCTAGCTAATAAATGGAAAATTCCGAGAATTTCTTTCAGCGGGTTTTGTTGCTTTTGTATGTTGTGTAGATACAAAGTAATCTATTCCAAGATTTTAGACTCCATAACTTCAGAAACAGAGTACTTTGTTGTTCCTGGCTTGTCTGAGACTATCAAATTCAATAAACTTCAGCTCGCGATGCCTTCCGATCAAAACATGGAAGAGATCTATAATCAAATTATTGAAGCTGATAAGAAGAGCTATGGATTTATCATCAACACATTTGAAGAGTTAGAAGCAGAATTTATCAAAGAATACAAACAATCAAGAGTGAATAGCAAAGTTTGGTGTATCGGCCCTGTTTCACTCTGTAACAAAAATACCTCAGACAAATTTGAGAGAGGTAACAAACCATTACTTAATGAAAATGAATGCTTGAATTGGCTTGATTCTTGGCAACCAAAATCTGTAATTTATGTGTGTCTTGGAAGCCTCCCAAATTTAGCAACTTCACAGCTGATAGAGCTTGGATTAGGCCTAGAGGCATCGAACAGACCGTTTATCTGGGTTATAAGAGAAGGAGAACGATCTAAAGAAATAGATAAATGGGTATTAGATTGTGGATTCAAAGAAAGAATAAAAGGAAGAGGGCTTGTGATTTGTGGCTGGGCACCACAAGTAGCTATCCTCTCACACCCAGCAATTGGAGGATTCTTGACACACAGCGGATGGAATTCAACATTAGAAGCAACAAGTACAGGAGTTCCAATGGTTACATGGCCACTGTTTGCAGACCAATTTTGCAATGAGAAGTTAGTTGTCCAAGTATTGAAAATTGGTGTGAGAATTGGAGTTGAGAATCCAGAGAAATGGGGAGAGGAAGGGAAGTTTGGTGTATTAATTAAGAAAGAAGATGTTTTAAGAGCTGTGGATACGTTGATGAAAGAAGGGGCAGGGGAAGAAATAAGAAACAGAGCTGAAGAACTTGGAAAAATGGCAAAGAGAGCAACAGAGGAAGGAGGGTCTTCTTGGCTCAATATTAAAATTCTAATACAAGATATTATGCAGAAAATAAATCATGAATAAATAATTTGCTAATACAGGATATGAGTATTTCTGTAATGCAAGTTTCAAATTATATCTGTTTGTTTATCTTTGAATTTATTTTAGTTAATTTCCAATGATTTCATTGTAGTTGAAAATATATATACGTTGTTTTTGTTTTCTTTCAATTCTTTTATTGCATATTGGAAGCAGCTAAGGAGAATCAAATCCAAATAAACATTGAACCATGAATTTTTTTTTTTCAAAAAAATATTAAGGTCGCAAGTTGAACTTGGTTCAATATATATAGTTACAAGCTTAATAATAAAGGATAAAAAGAATCACAAAAATGAAATGTTAGCTGGACTAGTACGTGAGATGATAGATTTTTTTTTTTTTTTTTTAATCCACCGGATGCCTTTATGGGTAGTGATTGATAATCCGAATGCCTAACTTCTAACTATAAATTTAATTCAGTAAAATAATTAATGATATATAAAATAATTAAATAATATATTCGTATTTAAGTTTTTTTAGAAAAATATTCGAGTCTTTTATTGCCTTAATATTAAAAAAATTTAATATTACAAAATATTATTATTAATATCAACATAATATTAATGTTTTATTTTTATATTTAATAAAATTCAAAATCGAGATTTTTTCTGACACTAGATTAAAAAATGATTGGTAATGTTAATCTCTTCCTTTGATTGAATAATGCTGAATTGTTTTCAAAATAAAATACCACCAAAATTTCACTGGAGTTTGCGAATTTGAAGTTTGAACCCAAAAACCCTTGACGACTCGCGACTACTTACGCCTACCGGCAATCCTGAGCCGAAGAAGAAGAGAAAGCAAACAGATAAAACGGAGGAGATACTGAAATGCCTCTCCTTGATTGGAGCTGGTGCTCTTTTGGGCTCCATTTCTACCTTCTTTCTTCTCAAGCATCTTCCAAGGTAAGATCAATTTCAAATTTCTATCAAACATGTGCTATTTTTTTTCTCTCTCAAAACTCCCTTCTTCTTCCTTTTTTTTTTTTTTTTTTTTTTTTTTTTTTTTAATTTTTGCTTTTTAATAGCTGTTATTTTATTCTAATACTTACAATTTTGATCCACAATTAGCTTCTCACTTTAATTAAGCCCTGGAAATGAGATTTTATTGGGTAATAATATTATATATTGATATTGTTTTCTGCAGAAGGATCGCCAGAAAATGCAGTGAAAAGGCTATGGAATTAAATGGTATATATTGAAAATTGTTATTGCAATCAAGTATATTTTTTTTATTTGAATAATAAATATATATTTTTTTCCAATTGCATCTTATTGCTTATATATTGTTTGTCTTGGCGTGGATTCCATAATTGAAGTTGATATGGTTGGGAATGGGGATACGTTTATGGCATGTTTTTCACATACTACAGTGAAACCTTTATAAATTAATATCGTTGGAACTCATAATCCTATTAATTAAAAAATATATTAATTAATCATAAATTAATAATTTATTACTCTCTTTATTTTTTGTACAAAGATTAATAAATTAATTATTATACCTTAATTTTAATATAAAATAATTAATATAGCTCTATTTATTTTTTTCATCATCATTAATATTAAGTATAGATTTGATTTTTAATTATGGACAAAATTGGAAGAAAATAATAAATATAACCTCAAAATCTGATAACGACTTATAAAAAAAAATTCTCTCTCTCTAAAACAACGTATATAAAAGAATGGAGAGAGTAATTTAAAGAGAGTATTTAAAATTTAATAAATATATATTTAATTAACTAAAAACTCATTGTGTACCAATCTTGTAATCAATTTAATATGAATTAAATGAATTGAACTAAAAATAATATGTGGTCAATTGAATATGAAATAATTGAAATGAAAAAAAATATGATTAATTGAAGATGAACTAAATGAATTGAATAAAAAAATATGTGGTGAACTGAATATGAATTAAATGAAATAAAAAAAATGTGAGTGTAATTACTTAGATTTAAAATATTATTTAGAGTTATATTTTAGTGAAGTACATGTCATAATTTATTATATATATAATATTTGCAAATTATTAATTTATAATATGAATTAGACTATATAATTACATAAAAATTTTCAAAAAAGTATTATCTTATTAATTTATCGAAATTATTAATTTATCCTATTAGTTCAAATTGGGACCGTAGAAAATTATTATATAATATAAGTTATTAATTATCGAATATTAATTTACAGAGTTTTTACAGTATATCTATATTGTAGCTTAGTGAAAAATAGGTGATTATGGTTACAAATCATCTTCTAATATCTATCATGGACTGACCTTTATTATCTTAATTCTCTATTAACTGAAACACTTGTGCAAACATGAATTTCTAATTATATTTGTAAATAGGTAAAGAAGTTGTTCCTGGAATGTCTTGGGAAGCTGCATGGTCACTGGAGACAGGAATTACACAATCCTGGGTCCAGACCTTTTAACAGATGAAATAGTTTCTGAATACTTGACTAGGTAAGGTAATTGAATCTTCTTTCTCTAGCTTAATCAAATTTATTTATCAAGTACTTGTATTATACATGCCTTTTATCTCCTGTAGTGTCTTCAAGTTATGTAGATTGCCTAGAGACCACCACAAATGCATATTCTGTTTAGTCTCTTTGTGTCTGCAAAATGTGCCTTTAACGCAAAAGTTCCCGGGTTATTTTCTGTTGAGATTATGCTTCATTTCTTCATTGTTTTTAGTAGGATCCAATGCAATGTAAATTCAATTGTACATAAATTAACTTTGCTTTTGTTACTGGATAGTTAAACATGATAAATTTGAAGGTTTGAACATTTGAGGAAGACCCCGTATCATTTGGACACAATGGGGACTTATAAATGAATTGTTTGCATCACAAGGAGCAGGGCATAAAAGCTAAAAGTTTAAAATATGATGTCATTGTTGATATATGGCTGAATTCTTTACCCACCCCCACTAGATATCAAAACATCTTGGTCTCACAAAATAATTATTTTTTGACCTTTTAGGGCATCACTCTGTTTGCTTCTACAGCCTCGTAAAAATAATACAAGTTGCAATGGATGTAGCTGCATTAACATTTATTGATTTGGGGATATTGTCCATGTGATTGTAGTTGAACATTGTTTAGGCAATAAAAGCTATGCGAGTGAAACTATTAAAAAGTTTTGGCACTTCTTTTAATACTTGACCAACATGGTGGTTGTTGGGGCTGAGAGATCCTTATGCTAAATGCTGATTTATAATCTAAACTTTTGTTTTAAATGCATAGGAGTCTGCTTTTGGTATGTGGGGCTGGTGGAGGTGATGTTTGTAGATCCTTTTTCCCTCAAGGAATAATGATGTTTTAAGACTAGTTTTTGGAGGGCAATTAACATGTGGTACTGTGGCATTATTAGGAACATTCAGTTCTTTGGCCTTGAGTCTCAACGCAAGGTGACTGCATCATATGTCGTCATCATTGGTCTTGGAGGTGTTGGGAGTCATGCTGCTTCTATGCTTCTGAGATCAGGAGTTGGATGGTTTCTCCTTGTTGACTTTGACCAAGTATTTTGATTCATGGTCTTTTTTGTTTTCCTTTTGGGTGTAAGTATGCAGTCATGGTTTTCGTGTTCGAGTGTGCTCTATTCCTCTGTTTTCAGTTACCTCTCTCTGTCATTTTTTGGACCTTTGATTTTGCTATCTTACATTTATCTCCATTCAATTGTTTACCTTTTCTCATAAAACTAAAACTAAAAATGACCAATCACAACAAACTTTGGACTGATGATTGCTTTATTTAGTAGTTTTTCCTTCCTTACCTATGGAACATCAGTTATATATTATAATGCTTTTTTGAGTGATCTTATGTGGGACAAATTAGATGTCTGGTTACTTGTAACACCCTCAAATTTCATTTATATAACCTTTAATATATGTTGTTTAAGTATAAATAAAGTTAGTTTAGACATTAGAACATCATACTTGCGCGATTTATAAAAATCGACCCGGTGGATAAGTAAGCACGTCGACGTTATGATTAACGAACGGGTTCAGAATTTTAAATTTTTAATATCACTATTAGACTCATAAGCTGGAGAAATATAAGAAATATTATTTCAGAATTGAAATGAGACAAAAAGATAAATAGTTATAAGTTCTGGGTTGAAAATGCGAATACGAAAAGTGTCGGGGGAAAATCGAATTAGCTGAAAATTAATTAATATAAATAGTCATTTAATTCTCCAAAAATAAAAAAATTCTCCTCCTTCCTCCATTGTTACAGTCAAGTCTCCTCCTTCTCCAAAACTCCACCAATTTCATCCAAATTTCAAGCAAAATCGATAGAAAACTCGGTTAAACTACCGATTAAGTTAGTTTCCATCGAAAATTTTAAAAAATTCAAGTTAGAAATTGAAGAACCATTCAACCTTAATTTTGGCCACACCTGAAATTCAGGCGAAGATGATGTTTTATTCATTCTTTTGATTCATTTAAGCTATATAAATGATTATAAACACGATTAGACCGATAGATTTTAAGATTGAATCGAAATTGGAGAAAACCTAAAACTAGGTATATGTTTGAAATGAATTTTCTGTATAGGATTTCATAATTCTAATTAATATTTAAATATGTTAGTTAGCATCCATTTAAGGCTAAATATGTGATAAAATTGATTGTAAAATCGAAGGAAACCAAAAAACACTGCTTTTGTATGTTATAGGCAAATCGGCGCTTTATCTCGTAAACGATTGATTCATCAGCTCTGGTGAGTTATATGTATATTATTATGCATGTTTAAACCTTTCTTTGATCAATTTGAATCCATTTAAATTCTTACAACTTTTAGGCCAAAGTGTTTCATTTGATGTTGGTATTCTGAAAGCTGAGTGCCTCAAGAAGCATTTCTCTTCAATCTTCCCAGAGTGCCATATAGAAGCAAAAGTACTATTATATGATACATCATCTGAAGAAGAAATTCTTTCAGGGAACCCTGATTTTGTTTTGGACTGCATCGACAACATTGATACGAAGGTAAGTCCTCATGCGTTTTAAGTTACGGCCAGCATCAGATTTATTGTTTTTCTGGGTTAGAAATATTTGATACCAGTATACAGTATACAGTATACAGTAGCAAATTATCATATCTTCATGTGGTTTGCAGTAGCGTGAAGGAAGCCCTTCAAAAAATTAGTTGATATTTTATGAATTATTAAATAACTCCTGTTAATTATATGTATTATATGTAACTGCTAAATCTACATTTTGTGCAAGTCATGACACATTTCTGAGTGATTATAAGCATTGGTGTCATTGTGTATACATATGAACTGTAAGATACTCAAATTTAAAATGCTTAAATTGTCATCCGTACTAGGTGGCACTTCTTGCTGCATGTGTGCGTAGGGGTTTACAGGTTCTATCTGCAACTGGAGCTGGTGCTAGAGCTGACCCAACAAGAATCCGTGCGGCTGATTTAAGGGAGTCAGCAAATGATCCATTATCTCGAGCTGTAATACTTCTGGCTTATTTCTAATCTCAGATTTTTTAGATTTTAAAATATTTCTCACTATGCTTTTGCTTTTGTGGAACTATGCATATCTATTTCATTTTTAGGGATATTGAAACTATTAAGTATTCCCACATTGGTTAAGTATAAAGTATCTGAGCAGTCGGTGTGCCAGAATTCTCAGACTTTTAATGGTTTAAAATGGGGAGGGTTTAGTGGCAAGAAATATGCCAATATTCTTTGGAATGCTTTTTTCTTTTTTTTTGCTGTTATATGGAGTCTTTGGATGGAGAGATATGCATGTAATCTTCAAAGATCAAAGCATGTCCATAAGTTTGTTGTGGGATAAGGTGGTGTTTTTTGTGTTTGATGTGGGCTTATGCCTGGAGCTTTTAGAAGGGTCTCTTTTGAATGTTATCCAACTCGATTTGAGGATTTTTATTTTTCTTGTTAGCTGTTTGTCCTCCATAGTGTGTTTTTTCTTTCTTTCTCTATAATAATTTTTCTTATCTAAAAAAAAATTATGGACATGTCTTTATATAACTTAAACTTTTGGGTTGGATGGCATCAGTGTTTCCTTCTGTTATTTCCCCCATGCAATATCCATTCTTTGTTGTCAAGAATTTTTATTCTGGTTTTGCTGGTCTTACGCATGTAGTGTTGTGGACTGATCCCATTTTGTATCAATATTAGGTTTTCATAGAGCTAAAGGCTTACAACTTTAAGCTATTGGGTTGCATGAATGCATGTCCTGAAATGGTACCAAAGCTGGCCAATTGTTGTGTTTCTTAAAGAACCCTGAGAATTTTCTTAAAATTCATTCTTCTATAATGTTGTTTGTAAATAGATCTATGTGATAACTTGGAAACTTGGCTACTTGCAAATCCTGCAACCCCACCAGCAGCTTTGGTATCAGCCTTATGTGGGTTTCATGGATGGGCTTTTATTTTAGATATTTTCTCCTTTTTCTGTTATACTCTTCATTTTAGTGCAGTTTGTTTGGAGTTGCATATGTTTAAGGAGTTGAAAATTTAAATAACCTCAAAAGGGAAGCAAAGTGGACTTTCATTTTTCCTATACCTTTGAGTTTTTCACTGCAACCTTAAAAGCTTATGTTTATGAATCCAATTTTTTGTACATAGAGCCTGCTTTATTGTTCATTAGTCTACTTTAAATGGATACAATTTTAGAATTTTTGCTTTAAAGTGGAAATAATTGTGGTATCATAAAGTGTAAGTAATTGTGCTTTCATATGATCTCTGGTCTATTAGGCTAATACTGGCCATCAGATGTTTATCGTTCCTGCTTCTTTAATATTTTTACCTTACTTTTTTTTTTCTTTAGCTACTGCTAGTTTATGGAAATTGAAATGATTAGTCAAATGTCATTTTTGAGAACTTGGAGCTGTTTTATAATGTAAAAGAAATTAAAAATTTGAGGGGTTCCTCTTCAATTATAGATTCTTCACATGATTAACGCTTACGTCAAATGATTTGATAAATCATTACAATTTATGTTGTTGTAAGAATCATCATGAACTTGATTCTGCAATCAAATGTTTAGTGTATCCACTGTATATCCACTAGGTTTTGTTTCTAGCATTTAGCTTAATGAAGATTCTACATTTTAGGTAAGACACCGTCTGAGGAAAGATCATGGCATTGATGGTGGCATCCCTATAGTGTTCTCCCTTGAAAAGCCCAAAGCGAAGCTGCTTCCATTTAAGGGCTCAAGTGGAGAAGAAGATAATCCTTCTGATTATCAGGTGATGATGATTGCTGATCCCTTAAACATTTACTACATGTCATTGTTAAATTAAAACAATTGGCATTTGCATAATGCACATGGTTTAATTACTCTGCTGCAAGTTTGGTTTTTAGAACGTCTTACTTTGCATTAAAAGAGCAAATCGATACAGTTGACATCTGTTGGTCTTTTAATATGAACATGTGTATTATTTTCAACTGTCCTAATGACAGTAAGTCTAACTCCTTGATAACAGATATTACCAGGCTTTAGAGTTCGCATAATACCTGTCCTGGGTACCATCCCTGCAATTTTTGGACAGGTCATGGCCTCATATGTTGTGACACAACTCGCTGGATTACAAATTGAAACAGAGCCTGTGTTAAACTTCGATATGGATCATTATTGAATGCTTCATCAGCGTCTTGTTGAGCATGAGGAATCATTGTATGGGACAGCATTGGAAGTGCAGGTATGGAAATTTGCCTTTTGGAAATGCAACATTGTACTTGGATGTAGGTTGTCTATGAGATTGTGGTCAATTTCATTTTCACCTCTTTCTTTCTTTCTTTTTTTTTTTCCTTTTTTTCAATATAAGCATTTTATGATTTGGGTTTTGTTTATGAATATTTCAAGTATATATCAGTTACAGGAAAAAGTCTTTTGGCTTCTAGGAGTTAATAGAGGATTCAAAGCATCGAAATTGATTATATTTCTTTTCTTTTTACCTCTTTTTTTTTTTTTTTTAAAAAAAAGTTTTACTGGGGGGGAAAAGAATTGTTGAGTGTTATGTGAAATGAGTAGTTTTTTCTGTCAAAGATATAATTTTGTTATCACGTTCTTGATTATAAGAAGTCATTTTTTGGGAAATTATTCCACCTCTGTGAATGAAAAAAGTTTAAGAATTCGAAGATGAATTGTAATTAAGAAGCCATATGATTGCCTGAACTGCAAAGTCAACTTCTGCATTATTCTTTTGCTTCAGAGGAGACATCTATCAAGACTAACTAGAAGCACATGAATATGTGCTTCTAATTATCGTTGACTGAAAATTGCATCTCCTTATTATCCTCTGAATTTTTTTTTTAGATTTCCATCTCAATGCTCTAAGTCAATTGTCTCAACATAAACTGACCCACTGCAAATGTTTTAGGAATCTACCTGAGATAGCCGGCATCTGTTTAGGATTCTGTTACCCTAGTGAATTTTCTATTTAGTATTTTAGCTTCAATCAGTTGAAAGCATTATGGCAACCTGTTATTTTATCCTTCTTGTTGGTTTAGCATGTCAGCGTTTCTAGGAATAGATACGCTTACAATTCTCAAATTGCTCATGTTTATTTTTGGCATATGCTCACTATTATTTGCTGCCATTTAGGTTGAAATTGAGGAAGTGAAGTATATTGCAAAAGAGTTGTGGCATGGACGAAGTGCTAGGGAACAGTCTGCAAATTATGTTGGACGTGGAATGTGGCGATCTGTTAATGAGTTAATGCTTGTGAGGTATAGCTTGCTTCATACTATATATCTCTATGAGCATTTTGCTATCGTTGTTTTCATGTCTGAATGGAGACAATTCTGTTCTATTTAAATTACACTAGTCCAGAATTATAGTGCGGATACCTTGTTATCATTATAAAATACAACTAACGCCAAAAATAAATTTTTCTAAAACCTCACTTACATGTAAAAATTTATTTTTTCTTTCCTTCATGGGCGAGGCATGAACAAAAATTTAGCCCCATTCATCTGGGCTCTAGGTGAAAAATTCCAACCAGGTTTGACAACTATACTTGACCTTTAATTGAAATGTTATATATACTAATACAATAGAGAATGTAGCTTGGGAACATCTGTAACTGTTGTAAAGTGCAAATTGCTTATTGGTTTCCATTTTTTTAGGTTTAGAAAATTTTCAGTTTTCCATAACAGTGTAAATCAAAATTTTTGGTTTGTTGATAGACTTGATTGAATATTCTGTTTAATTATTTGGTGAAACTAGGATTGATTTGCAAATTTAGTTGGTTCCTCTATGTTTGAAGTACACTTCCAGCTTGAAAATTGAGCCTGGCATCTGCAGTGGAGGAGGATTACTCTTTTTCTGCTATTCATCTCTCATCGGCTGGGGTGGAACTAAGTATATTAGTGGAGGGTGCCCACCAAATTTTTAAAAATTTATTTTTTTACTCATAATTTTTTATATATTTTTAAAAATATATAATATTGCCTCCCAAATTTAAAGATATGTATATTTTTCCCTCCCAAATTTAAAAAATTTTTTTTTTTTTTTACCCATATTTTTTTTTATATATTTTTTTAAAAAATATGTATATATAACCCCCAATTTTTTTAAAATTTTATTTTTTACTTTTTTTTTTTACCTATATTTTTATATTATAACACTTTAAAATTTAATATCTACACATATTCTCTCATAAATTTAAATATTTTTTTTCAGTATTGTATTTTGCCCTCCAAAATCATCATGTCTAGTTCCGCCCCTGCTCATCGCGGTTATAGTCATCATGCTGCTGGATCAATCATAACTAATGTGTTACAGTTATCATGCTGTTGCATAAATGTGTTTTTTCTCATGATCACAACCGAAGTGTGCTTATCAATTTTATTCTCCTGATGCCTGTATTTGTCTTCTGGTAATTTCAGTGTGCTTATCAATTTTATTGGTGGCTTTCTTTTGGTTTTGGTAACTCGAAGTGTTTTTACATCAAAAGCATGAGTATTCAGTGGCATTCCTAGAAGTCTATATGTTTCAGAGCTCATAAAAGCTATCTAATCTGAGTTGTCATCCGATGTGATTTTCTTAATGCTGTGAAACATTACTCTCTTTTTTCAGGTGGGACAGGACAAAGCCAGCATGTGTGTCAAACTTAATTCTTTTAAAATTTAAAGAGGTATTGTCATTATATCTCCTAGTAAAAACTATAACTTTTGTTTGTTTTGGGAGCAATCAAATTTCTCACTTATTTTAACTTCAATTAATTACAAGATTATGATTGGTGTGTCCTTCTACATACCTCCTTTGTTTTGTGTGCTAAGTTTCATTTTTTCTTCTAATGAGTTTGAGTACCTCAGCATAATATGATCAAGAAGAAAAAGAATTAAGGAGCATCTCACTTAATTCTTATTTTAAAATATAGTTTTTTTTTTCTTGTAAATTTTTCTGTTTTGGAGTTTTATTATGTTCCTTAAAAAAAATTTATGTTGGTTTCCCTTTTTCTTAAGGAAATTCCCATTTTAGAAGTTCTAAATTCAATTCTTAATAGCAAAAGAAAGAATTAGAGACTCTAAAAACCTTAATGCAGTTATTTTCTTCCACTTTTAAGAATGAAATATGAAGTATATGGTTTCACTTTGGAGGCATGCATGCTTAGTTAGTGCACATCTTTCTTTTCCTCCTAGCCCAAAAATGATGATCCTGGTTCTGGCAAGAAGAACTCCTTAAAAAATTGCAGTTAATAACTGGACTGTTCCAACCAGTTTTTGTGGGTATAAATGCTGCTTCCTCCTGAGGAGGTAGTGGCACTGGAACTGGTCCTCCCAATTCAAAACTATGGGGACCATGAACCCTGCGATTCTGATTCTGGTTTGGAATTGGCCCTTGACCACCAATACTTCTCAGGATTTGGACTACCAAAATAAACTAAAGGAATAAACATTATCTAAACTCACAAGGACTCTAAAATAAGGTTTGAATAAATATAAAGACTATCAGATTTTCCAATAAAGCTAGAAATGACAACATTTCTCTAGTTCTTTAAATACTGGACCAACAACTTATTAAATAGATATGCAAATAAAAGTTTAAAAATACTAGGAATTACTTTATAATTTCCCCAATAAACTCTATGTTAAATCTAGACCAAAATTCTAAGTTTATTGCATTTTTGTATTTGAATTTTCTTGAATTCCTTCTCTGCATCATATTTGATTATCAGGAGCAAGGGAATAGGACTAATTCCTGATATCTCTCTCAGAAAGTAAACAAGGCCTTGATGTGGAGGAAAATTAAAGGTTTTATTTCTGGTTCTAGTTTGAATTTACATGATGTGGGCAGCAGTTTTTTTTATTCAATGCCACGAGATCTTAATATTTCATTTTAAAATTTCATAAAAATTATCTACTTTTAAGTTTTAAAAGCCATGGTTCTCTCCGTAGCTACAACTCTGCATGGTCCAATATTCCTAGTACCCAGAGTCCATTTATTTGCTAGGACTATGTTCTCCCCTAGGTTCCTCACTTTGACTTTTTTCTCTTCCCCCCTCTTTTCGTTTTACAAGGGATTGACAATCACGGCCAAATAATTTGCATTTATTTTACTTTCACAAGTAGGTTGTTACTCTTCTTTCACACTCGGGAACTATACTAACATACTAATTTGGAAGAGCTTGCCCTTTCACGTTGCCTTTAAATTTGCAAGGACAAGTTGTGTAACCTCTTGCCACAAATTTACTTTTAACTTTTGTTTTCATTTATTTTTAAATACAGTTGAAGATCTTCTCTATTAATATCTTTCTTGAACGTATATCGAGTTCCTTCCATACAATTTACTTTTGGTGGTCACACAGATAGACAGAGAGTTAATTAAACTCACTTTGCTGGGGTATTATCTCATGTGCAAATCATTGAGCCTGTAATTATTTATTTTACATGCTCCAATATGAAGTATTTGTTTTTCACTTTTGGACCACTATTCAGTATCAACTGCTCTGTGAAACAATTGCTACTATACCTTGTCAATTGGAATGTATATTATTTTCAAAATTTGAATTAAATAAAGATACTGATGGAAGTTCTTCCCATATCCACAGGCAGATGAACATGAATCAAGGACACTCGATGATATCAAAGAAAAGGAACCAGAATTTTTTCAGAGGGTCACCACTGTTTTAAAACGAGCTGAATTTGACTTTAGTTTGTGAGTTCTTTTCCATTTGTGCGAAGTGCATGGAAATCTGGTTTTGGTTTTGGTTCCTTACCTAATATGACATATGTAGCATAGCGATTTTTTGTTTTATCTTTGAAAAACAGTTTGCAGCAGTATGTAATTATATTAATATGAGGTGTCATTTGAGGCTACATAAACTGGGTATTAGCCTAGTAATAAAAGATTGTTCAGAGAGACGGGAGAGGTAGAGATTACACAATGACACCTTGCAGCCATTGGAATAGAAACCATTCTCCCAAATCTGTTTTTAGTGTGAAGAGAGCAAACATTTTGCATTGTCTGAGAGTATTAGAGGGCTTCCTATTCCTCTTTTTGTAGCGGAGAAAAACTATCCACTTGTCATGGAATTTGGAAGCACAAGGAAATGATTTCATAATTTTGTAGCTTGCATTTGCTTTATCTTTCAATCCATAGAATGAAATTCCGTTCTTTAGTGACCTTATTTTGTCTCCTTTGTTATTTTTCCTCTTGCATTCTCTTTTACTACTTCCAATTATATGACTGATTGTATAGCATTCAATATTTTGATTTACATATGTAATTAATAAACTTTGATAGGGCTGTTCACAAGCCGGTTTCAGCTCATAACGGCTGTTTCAGTTCTTGGAACCAATGAATTGGAACTGGATTTCTCCAGGTTTATGATCATATTTCAGACCGATTCTGGCGAGAGGTTATATATATGAACTAGTTTGTGATAGGGTGGTTCCAGCCAGCAATTTGGGGCCAGTACCTTTTGCTTTTGAGAAAGAACCGGAAAAAGGGTTGAGGATGAAAAAGTGTGGACTGAGGAGTAAATTTATCTTATTCATGTGCTTATTTAATGGAAAATGTTCATTTTTATAAGGAATGGTTAAATAGGAAGACATGAGCATTTTTTACATGAATAAAGAATATTTGAAAAAGTGTGGACATTTCTAAGTATGAAAAATGTAAAATCCAATGAAATGGTAGGCGCATAAAAGTGACTCCCATTTATGGCAACAAAATAATCTCTGATGTATTATGAGCAATAGCTCTTTACTCGGCTATTGCTCTTTAATGAAATAGGTAAGAGAATTATAAATAGCAGTAAGTGAAAAAACTAATAAATAGTATGCATTGAAAATTGTAATATTTATTAATTAAAAATAACATGTATTGCAAGTCATAAAATTAAATTTAAAATAAAGTGTAAAAATTTGAAATTGGCTCTATAGATATGGAGAGTTAAAATCATTACTCTCTTCGTTTAAAAAAAATAGCTCTATTTTTTTTTTTTTCCTCATCCGTCTTAAAATATAATTTATTTTATTTTTTAAATAATTTAGTAGAAAATTATCAAATATATCATTCTTTAATTCATATTAATATTATCACATATAATTATTTTTTATTTTTTTATGTTGAAATTTTAAATTTGATAGAGTAATCTTTTAATATTTCAATATAAGAATTCTTTAAATTCAAGTCTTATTAATTAAATGGATTATTGAATACAAGATCAATATTATGACAACTAATTAAGTTAATAATTTAATTATTATAAATATTAAAAAATAAAAAAATATTGAGAAGTATATAATAAGAGTACTAAAGATAGGAATATTTTAGAAAGAAAATGATAAAATTAATGTAATAAACTGAAAATAATTAAATTTTTTAATTTATGTGTAAAATAAAATAGAATTATCTTTTTGAAACGTAAAAAATATTTATTTTAAATTTAAATAATAAAAAGTTTATAAATTCTTATTTTCATGTATTAACTCTTTATTATAAAGAGTTTAGGAAATATAAAAAGATAAATTACACTTATTATCTCTCAAATATTGACTAATTATCATTGATCAACTCAATTTTATTATTTTTTGTGGATGAAAAACGATTGATTAAAAACCCAAAAAACAATTAAGCTTCAAGGAGCTCTAAGATTTTGAGAATCAAAACCACTTATTACATCATTATCTAGAGTAGACTTTAAAAAATAAGGACTATCAAATATTGTGAGTTCTAAGTTGAATGAATGAGCTTCTTTGGCAAGAATGTTCGCACATTGATTACTATCCCTTGAAATGTGGCAATCTAAACTTGTCAATCTTTGGAAAGAAGGTCCTTAATCGTTATCACGAGGGCGTCTTGACCAAATAAGAAAGGTCTTGTATTAACAGCAGATAGTTCCTCAGTTATGTTTTGGACATCCACTTCGAGAACTAGCTGTTTAACTCCCAAATCCCAGACAAACTTCAAACCGTCTATAATACCCCAAAGTTTTGCTGAAACACAAGGACATGAATTCAAAAGGTGGGCAAAGCTCTTGACCCATTCTCCTTTGTAGTTACGTAAAATCCCTCCAACAGACACTAAATTAGTTGAATGTTTTAGCAAGTTATCAGTATTCAACTTGATCCAATTTTCTTGTGGATGCTGCCAACCTATTTGCATCGGATGTGGAATAGAACTTTCAGGAATAGTATGTTTATAGAAAATATTTTTTATTTTCTTTTTCTAGTTTTCATTTTTATTTTTAATTTTTTATATTTCTATTTTTCAAATTAAAAATTAAAAAATTAAAAAATATGATAAGATTTCTTTCTTATAGTAAGATTTCTTTCTATTTAAAATTTTCTCTATTTCTTTATTTGCATTTTTATTTTTAATATTATTTTTTTTTATCAAATATATAACATTATTTTTTATAAATATGTATTTTATAGAAGAATGGAAAATATTATAAAATAGTTTTCCATAATATAGTTTAATTTTAGAAAACTTAAAAAATTGTTTTCAAATTTTACATTTAAAAAAATTTTGATAATTAAACACCAAATTTTAATTTTCTATTTTTTTAAAATAATTTTTCAAAAAACAATATTTATTTTCACAACCAAACAATAACTATAATTCACCTTCATAGCTGCTATAACTTCAAGAATCTAATTCTGAATAAGAGTTAAAGGAGCTCTTTCATAAGAGAGTCTTGATTAAAGACAAATGAGATTCTTCATTTCTAAGCCAACCAAGCCGTGATACCAAAGTCAATTTGTCAAGTGTCTTTTTTTGTATAATCCACCGCCATTGAGAGAGACCATCGTATCCTTTCATTAAAATCACTAATTAGGATGAAAGAGCTCAAACTATGAGAATAATCTTAAACATGAGAGATGTTAATATAATATTAAATTAAATAAGGAAAGTTCAAGACTAGCCACTCCTTATGCACTTCTCCAGGATACTTTATCTTTAAAGTAATATCAAACCAATTTCTTATATCTTAGAAAATTCTCATAGAAAGAACAATCTTATCCAAACAGGATCATGATATGAGAAATAAGTTCTGATATGGAGGATCCCTCAGAAGAAGCAACCATAGAGCATACTTTTATTTCTCTGGATAGGTTATATTATATTAATCTTACTAAGGAAAAGAGAGAGTCTTAGAAGCTCATGATTAATAAACACACTGAAAATTTTATTTTTGGTTTCTCGATATCTTACAACAAAAGAGAAATCCTCTATTTATAGATAGAGGAGAATGCAACACGACAAAAGATTAAACAAGAAACTCGTGATAGACAAACTGATTCACGAGATAAAGAAAACAGTATATGCCATGATAAAAGATAAGATACAAACAAACTTTATTAAAATAAAATAAAGAAAACCTAATAATACTAATCTTGTCTGGATCATGGAGTACCCAAGTTGTATTTCGGGGCAGGCTCATCAGAATCACTTGGGTTAGAGGGCATCCCAAGTCTTTTCCATCATAAAGTTGGGTCATTCGGGTCATCACTTTCCAACTCATATGGATCTTGAGAATCAGGAAAGTAACGTGGAACTGACTGCTGACTGTCTAGAGATAAAGATAAATCTAGACAAGATAAATCCATACGGCTCGAGTGGATGGACTAGCTTCATTTGAAGGGCTGGGCCTTTTAGTAGGATTTGGATTAGATGAGCTGGGCTTATAGGCGGCTGATTCAATAGCCCATTTTCTTTGTAAATTTTGGCCTTCTGGAGTAAATTCAGGATAACAAACATTGAGGCCTAGACTATGAGCAGATCTGCCCAAAGTAAGTTAGGTCCATGAATTTGGATCTGTAGGATTTGAATATGCTGGTCCAACAGTGTCTAGAGGGAAAAACTTATAAAAGAATATATGAGCATCCTCCTAAAGCTTATAACAAAAATCCTTTGGGAGGAAATCCCAAGGGGCTTCATCTTGGATAGCAGGCCAGATGGCAGGAGGAATAGACATTTTAATGGCTGACATTTCCCTTTAAAATTCTCGAAATTCTTTTGGATAATTCTCCCATTTAGTAACCAGGTCAAAAGGATTTAAAGAGTACTCCTGAACTGAAGAGAAATATTCATATTTTCCTGATGGGAAAAATATTCCTTGTCTCTTGAAGATGAGGATAACCCTGAGACTAGATTGTGTGTTTTTGAGATTGGATCAAGAAACACTAAGGAATCTAAACTTGCTGATCCACCATGGCAGAGGATAAAACCATTGTAGAAAAATGGTCTTATATTCATCTTATTTGTCTAGGTAGGGAATGTCTCTTCTATGACCAGACTGATAAGATTTGAGCCAGGTAAGGGTTGTTTGGACATGAAACTGTATCCCAATGATATATTGTTCTAAAAGATAAAACAAGAAACAGAGGAGTTCTTTAGAGAGAGCTTCATGAGGGTCAAATTTAAATAAGGTGTTGAAGGGATAGTCTGGATGGATAGATAAATGACCAAATAAATGCAGCCCTTGTTTCTGGATGGTGGGGGAAAGGTATTTAAACATTAAATCTCTGGCTCGAGATTTTATGGTTTTTTCAGCTATGAGGGAATGTATTTCTGGTGGCAATGGAGAAGAAGGTCTAGAATATGAACTAGAGCCTGGATTAATCATGCTGATAACTAATATTGGTTTGGGTGAAGAATGAAGAGGTCTGGAGAGGATATCTGGTAAAATGTTATTCTTTCCTTTAATATGTTTTACATCAAAGGAGTAAGAAGAGAACCATTCTGCCCATCTGAGTAATTGCTGATTTGGGATAGTTTTAGCTTTTAAGGCTAAGATTTTTGGAAAAGTAGTACAATCCATTTCAACCAAGAAATGATGGCCAATCAGGTGAAATTGAAATTTCTCAATACCTCGCCTTACCGCCAAAACTTCTTTGAAAGTGGAATGATAGTGTTTTTCAGATGGTTTGAATGTTCCACTTTTATAACCACAAATGTTTCGTTTCCCATCCTTTTCTTCTAATAAAACAGCTGCCCAAAAGGAATCACTGGCATCTGTCTGAAGAATTCTTTTGCCATCAGAGGAGGGAATTTGGAGAGGAGGCAGGGTTTGAGCTTTTTCTTTGATAACCTTTACTGCAGTGGTCTGAGGAGAGGACCAAGTCGGAGGACTTTTCTTTAGCATTTCTTGTAGAGGGTAGATAATTGATGCAGGTCTTGGAATGAAAGAACTGATATAATTGATAATGACAAAGAATTGTTGAACCTTATTTTTCGAGAAATCTTTATCAGGAAACTTCAAGAGCTGTTCTCCAATGTGAGGTTGAAGTACATATTTCCCATTGTCAATCTTCATTCCTAGAAACTCAATCTAAGAGACAGCAAGAGTCATCTTTTTAGGAGAAAGCATCACCCCATAGGATTTGACAATATCCATGAACTGTTGGAGGAGCTATTGGTGAGTTTCTTCATCTTTTCAATATAAGAGAATGTCATCAATGTAAACCAGAGCATTTGACAGAATTGGCTAAAAAATCTTGATTATAGCCTTCTGGAAAATAGAAGGAGCTGTCTTGAGTCAGAACGGCATTACTGTCCATTGGAAGTGGTGATCTAGTATATAAAATATTGTCTTGTATCTGTCTTCTGGATGTATGCCAAGTTGCCAAAAACCTACCTTAAGATCGAATTTGGAAAAGATTTTAGCATCTACAACATTAGCAAACAGTGAGTGAAAATGGGGGAGAGGAAATTTTATGTCTGCTAGGAAAGCATTGAGTGGTTTGTAATTAACAACCAGTCTCAATTTCCCCCTGGCTTGTTCATTTCGTTTGTTGACATAAAAGGCTTGGCAAGCCCACTGTGAATCTGTTGGTTCAATCAATCCTTCAGCTTCTAGCTGCTGGAGTTCAGCTATTGCAAGAGCTTTGTGTTCTGGATTCATCCCAGCATGGCTGGCTTTGGTGGGATTAATATCTTCATTCTTTTTGAACAGCAAGGAAATGAAGAATTCTAGCCTTTTCCAGAGGGGGTGTTGGCATTTAGTAAGGAACTATATGTGAGATTCAGCACAACACTCCTGGAGAAGTTGCTCTTGAATAGTTTTAACATCTAAAAGGAAAAGATTCCTTGGAGCAGCATAAGGGAGGAAATAAGATTTGTATCTTAATCCATCAAATATAGGATAAACCCTTTTGGACCATAGCTGATGAATTATATCCCATCCAATTATTGCATCCCTTCCAGGCAAAGTAGAACTTATCATTTTATGATGAATGACTAGCTCTGGAAATAATTTCAGAGAAATTCGCTTAGTGAGCAAATAAGTAGAAAAGTTTTCTCCATTTGCGGCTTGAAAAGATTGATGATGAGATTGCCAATATTTTGCAGGAAGAATGATGGTGTTTAAGAAGGATGAAGCAGCACCAGTATCAAAAAGAGTTGCTACAGTCACAGGTTTTGCATATTTGTTAACAAGCAATTGGATTTGGATTACCGGGACAGTTACTGAGCCAAAACAAGGAGTTAGGTCGTTCACTGGATAATGAAAATCTTCTGATGAATCATACTCTGAATCAGAAGAATCAGATTCATCCGCAGATGAATAATCAATAGCAAAAAAAGTTTCTGGAGACTCTTCATCAATCTTTGAGTAGACAAATTCTAAATCCTCTTCTAGATCGTATCCGGGAAACTTAGAGATCATAGCAAGAGCTTTTTCTTTCTTCTTGTTTTTATAGTTTTTTGCATAATGCCCTCTTTTACCACATATGTAACTTCGATCTCCTTTTCCACGTTTGGAAGTTTTCCTCCAAAAAAACTTCCTTCTTCTTTTATACTTCTTGTGGGAAGAAGATCTACGAGGAGAAGAAGACTCATGTTGATAGCGCCGATGATGCTTCTTATTTTTCCTGAAAGTACAATCCTTACAGGAAGATGGGCATTTGATTTTCAAGTCACTCATGTCACAAGACTTTGAGACCACCTTTCTAGCTTCTTGGAAATCAGCAAAGAACTTCCACTGGTTACAGAGTTTGTCCAACGATTTCAAGGAGAGATTATGAAGTTCTCCAATTGTAGCACTAGGAAGAGTCTGGCTTTTTTGTTCTAAAAATCTAAAAACTTCTTTACCTAAAGTTTTTGGTAAAGAGTTCAGATAAGCTTGTTTCAGGTTCACATCATCCATTCCACCAATTACATAATATCTTTTGATTGCCTTTTAATAGTGCTTCTGCAGGTCATTTCTCTTATATGAGCAGCACTTCAACTGGAAAAACTCTTGTCTACACTGGTCAACAAAATGTGTTGAACTTCCTAGGAATTCTCCATAGATAATAGAGATAAAAGCATCAATGCTAGTCAAGTTTAGCAATTGTCTCTGGCGATATTCTCCAAGAGCATACCTCCATTCTCTTAAAGACCCAGTCATTCGTGAGGCAAACTGCTCAAAAACACTTTTGAGAGTGCTTCCTTCTTTCCTCATTTCAGACATATATCAGGAAGTCATCTCATTAAGTCTATTTCTCCATTCTGAAGAAGGAACATCATCAAAGGTGAGCCAGATTTTATGCTCTGAAGCATGTGTTTGGTATGGATGGGACATTGGCTCTGGAGGTGTTTGCTGTGGAGGATTTTGAGGAGGAGGTTGAGTTTGAGGAGGAGGAGGAGTTGATTCTCCTTGCATATCTTCAGGGTCTTGGACAAAAGGTTCTCGAGTGGTACCTGAAGCAGAAGGTTGGGTATTCATGAAGACTAGTAAAGGTTTCATGTTTGGATTTTGTGTGATATCTGTTAAGAATGAGGTTATTGGATTAGATTGTTCAATGGTCATCATTGGGTTTTTTAGTTTTGGTTCTTTGTGTGGTTTTTTCTGAGGAGGTTCAGGTTTTGGTTCAGGCTTTGGTAATGGTTTTTCTTAAGGGTAATCATCCTCAGGTGGAAACATTGAAGAGGGTTTAAACAAAGGCTGAGGATACAAAGGAACAGATTATGGAATATATGGCTGAGGTGGCCATATGTGTTGGGGATAGGCTGGTTGATTTTGACTCTATTGTTGCATTCTCTGAATGGAGGTCAGCTGAGCTTTTAAGCTTTTCATTTCTCTTTCTTGATTATAGAAGGACTGAGAAGTTTTTATTAGAAAGAGAATTTCCTTATGCAATTCTTCTATTTTCTGGGTCAAAGCTTAAAGAGGAGTCAATTCTTGAGGATACTGCTTATCTAATTTTGACTCAATCCTCCTGCTAGTCTCATCTATTTTCTTCAAAAATGAATTATGGACGGCAACATTTTGAGACTGCCGATTTAATACAGCTTTTGCAGCAACAATAGAATCAGTTGATCCATCTGCCCTTCTAGCAGTAGGAT
This sequence comes from Aleurites moluccanus, assembly GCA_948193065.1. Lineage (NCBI taxonomy): Eukaryota > Viridiplantae > Streptophyta > Magnoliopsida > Malpighiales > Euphorbiaceae > Aleurites > Aleurites moluccanus. Next base: position 59,328 of record CANXYC010254433.1, on the reverse strand, counting down.
TCTTTATCTTCCAAGCACGAGTTGTATTTTGTTCCCTATTTTCAAATTTCTCCAGAGGTGGGAAATCATTTTCTTCAAAAATCGGATTCATCATAAAAACTGGAGCAGGAGCAAAATTCATCATATCAAACCATTTGGCTTTGATTCTACAAGAGGAATGCTGCTTTTGAGTCACTCTCGGACTAGGAGAACTTGGAGGAGATTTTGGAGGAGGGATATTATCATTGTCATCATATGAACCCGTTGGTTCAGGCATAGGAGCCTGTGCTGAAGGAGGAGCAGAGTATTTGAGATAGTAGTCAAACTTGCCCGAAGGTTGTCCCAAAGTTGAGACATTTGATCTACCCGTTTCAAAATCTTCATGCATTTGTTGTTGGCATGTTTTTGGCCTGGGAGTTCTATTTTTCATTGGTTGAACACATTTGGAACACGAACAAACATCCCAATAACAATGGCCGTTTGAGTTTTGGAACTCATAAATAGGAGTACCGTTCCCAGAAAAGTACTTAACAGGGACTGGAATCGGAGAGATCATTGGCTGACTGGTTGTAGCTGAAAAACAAGATGGTCTGGATGAATTTCAACAATACCATCTGACTTTCTGGAAAAACTTGGTTCTGTGGATTGAATGGGTTGAGCATTAAGGGATGTTGTATGACTTTGTTCATAATTGGTTACCCATGATTCAAGAATTAATTCTAGCAGTTGTTCTCTTGGAATCTGCTTTGGCACATACGTGTAGCTAGGAACCTGATTAGAATCCACATAAAGCAACAAAGCATCATTTGTTCCTTGGGGAAGAGAGAAATACAGAGAATGATTTTGGATCCTATAAACAACTTGATAATACAAAGCAGACATAAACGTCTGAGAAGAGGGAACTGCACCAACTGTTTGGATTTGGACTTTCAAGGCGGAAAGCAAATGAGGGTCTGAAATTGGCATATTAAAGTTTGGAAACATAGTAATCAGGACTGTTCCTACATTTAATATTGTTTTCACAGTACCAATGCAAGCATGTTGGTAATCAGCAAATCTAGAATCCAGCAGAGCAATTTTAGATGTAGTTGGTAGACCTTTTCGAGCATGGAACGTTAGAGCTAATCGGACAGCTCCGAAATGGAGATGGGTAAAACCTTCTCTGAGCCATTGAGGAGGGTGGTGCTCAGGAATGTTGATTGTCACCAACTGTTCCTTCTGAGTTGCAGGTAGGAGATGCTGATCAAAGCGAGTAGCTTACACATATTTTTTAACATGAAGTTTGGATGGATTAACCAAACTCTTTATGGACTGAGTAAATCTGGATTGTGGCTTAGTAAAAGCATAATAAGGGTTTAATATAGGAAGTTCAGTAATGGGGACTTTATCATCGTTATGATATGAAATTTCATAAAGATGATCAACCTTTTCTGACAGAGATCTTTTGAAAGGAAGAGAGGGAGAAAAAGATGAAGGCTGTAAAAATTGATCTGAAGACATGGTTAAGAGATTTTTCCTGTTCAGATCCAGAATCATTCTCTGGATTTCTCTCTTCCCCAAGGAACAGATGATGCTTTGTTGCTTCATGTGGATTCTAATCAGGTTCCTAGCTGCACATATGTGCCAAAGCAGATTCCAAGAGAACAACTGTTAGAATTAATTCCTGAATCATGGGTAACCAATTATGAACAAAGTCATACAGCATCCCTTGATGCTCAACCCATTCAATCCACAGAACCAAGTTTTTCCAAAAAAATAGATGGTACTGTTGAAATTAAATATAAGAAGACTCATTCATTTTCTTCATCCAGACCATCCTGTTTTTCAGCTACAACCAGTCAGTCAGTGATCTCTCCGATTCCAGTCCCTGTTAAGTACTTTTCTAGGAACGATACTCTTGTTTATGAGTTCCAAAACTTAGACGACCATTGTTATTGGGATGTTTGTTCGTGTTCCAAATGTGTTTAACCAATCAAAAATAGAGCTCCCAAGCCAAAAACAAGCCAACAACAAATGCATGAAGATTTTGAAACGGGTAGATCAAATGTCTCAACTTTAGGACAGTCCTCGGGCAAGTTTGACTACTATGTCAAATACTCTGCTCCTCCTTCAGCACAGGCTCTTATACCTGAACTAACTGGTTGGGATGATGACAGTGATGATATACCTCCTCCAAAATCTCCTCCAAGTTCTCCTAGTTTGAGAGTGACTCAAAAGCAGCATTCCTCTTGTAGAATCAAAGCCAAATGGTTTGATATGATGAATTTTGCTCCTGCTCCAGTTTTTATGATGAACCCGATTTTTGAAGAAAATGATTTCCCGCCTCTGGAGAAATTTGAAAATAGGGAACAAAATACAACTCATACTTGGAAGATAAAGAATCCTACTGCTAGAAGGACAGATGGATCAACTTATTATATTTCTGCTTCAGAAGCTGTATTAAATTGGCAATCTCAAAATGTTGCCGTCCAAAATTCATTTTTGAAGAAAATAGATGGGACTACTAGAAGGATTGAGTGAAAATTAGACAAGCAGTATCCTCAAGAATTGGCTCCTCTTCAAGCTTTCACCCAGAGAATAGAAGAATTGCATAAGGAAATTCTCTTTCTAATAAAAACTTCTCAGCCCTTCATTCAGAGATAAATGAAAAGCTTAAGAACTCAACTGACCTCCATTCAGAGAATGCAACAACAGAGTCAAAATCAACCAGCCTATCCCCAACACATATGGCCACCTCAGCCATATATTCCATAATATGTTCCTTTGTATCCTTAGCCTTTGTTTAAACCCTCTTCAATGTTTCCACCTAAGGATGATTACCCAGAAGAAAAACCATTACTAAAGCTTGAACCAAAACCTGAACCTCCTCAGACAAAACCACACAAAGAACTAAAACAAAAAAACCCAATGATGACCATTGATCAGTCTAATCCAATCACCTCTTTCTTAATAGATATCACATAAAATCCAAAGATGGAACCTTTACCAGTCTTCATGAATACCCAACCTTCTGCTTCAGGTACCACTCGAGAACCTTTTGTCCAAGACCCTGAAGATATGCAAGGAGAATCAACTCCTCCTCCTCCTCCTTGAACTCAACCTCCTCCTCAAAATCCTCCACAGCAAACACCTCTAGAGCCAATGTTCCATCAATACCAAACACATGCTTCAGAGCATAAAATCTGGCTCACCTTTGATGATGTTCCTCCTTCAAAATGGAGAAATAGACTTCACAAGATGACTTCCTGATGTATGTCTGAAATGAGGAAAGAAGGAAGCACTCTCAGAAGTGTTTTTGAACAATTTGCCTTACGAATGACTGGGTCTTTAAGAGAATGATGGTATTCTCTTGGAGAATATCGCCAGAGACAATTGTTGAACTTGACTAGCATTGATGCTTTTATCTCTATTATCTATGGAGAATTCCTGGGAAGTTCAACACGTTTTGTTGACCAGTGTAGACAAGAGTTTTTCCAGTTGAAGTGTTGCTCATATAAGAGAAATGACCTGCAGAAGCACTATCAAAATGCAATCAAAAGATATTATGTCATTGGTGGAATGGATGACGTGAACCTGAAATAGACTTATCTGAACTCTTTACCAGAAACTTTAGGTAAAGAAGTTTTTAGATTTTTAGAACAAAAAAGCCAGACTCTTGCTAGTGCTACAATTGGAGAACTTCATAATCTCTCCTTGAAATCATTGGACAAACTCTGTAACCAGTGGAAGTTTTTTTGTTGATTTCCAAGAAGCTAGAAAGGTGGTCTTAAAGACAGGAGTGACTTGAAAATCAAATGCCCATCTTCCTGTAAGGATTGTACTTTCAGGAAAAATAAGAAGCATCATCGGCGCTATCAATAAGAGTCTTCTTCTACTCGTAGATCTTCTTCCCACAAGAAGTCTAAAAGAAGAAGGAAGTTTTTTCGGAGGAAAACTTCTAGATGTGGAAAAGGGGATCGATGTTACATATGTGGTAAAAGAGGGCATTATGCAAAAAATTATAAGAACAAGAAGAAAGAAAAAGTTCTTACTATGATCTCTAAGTTTCCCGGATATGATCCAGAAGAGGATTTAGAATATGTCTACTCAGAGACTGATGAAGAGTCTCCGGAAACTATTTTTGCTATTGATTATTCATCTGCGGATGAATATGATTCTTCTAATTTAAAGTATGATTCATCAGAAGATTTTCATTATCCAGTGAACGGCCTAACTCCTTGTTTTGGCTCAGTAACTGTCCCGGTAATCCAAATCCAATTGCTTGTTAACAAATATGCAAAACCTGTGACTGTAGTAGCTCTTTTTGATGCTGGTGCTGCTTCATCCTTCTTAAATCCCAGCATTCTTTCTGCAAAATATTGGCAATCTCATCATTAATCTTTTCAGGCAACAAATGGAGAAAACTTTTCTACTTATTTGCTCACTAAGCGAATTTCCCTGAAATTCTTTCCAGAGCTAATCATTCATCATAAAATAATAGGTTATACTTTGCCTGAAAGGGATGCAATAATTGGATGGGATATAATTCATCAGCTATAGTCCAAAAGGGTTTATCCTATGTTTGATGGATTAAGATACAAATCTTATTTCCTCCCATTATGCTGCCCTAAGGAATCTTTTCCTTTTGGATGTTAAATCTATTCAAGAGCAACTTCTCCAGGAGTGTTGTGCTGAATAGTTTTAACATCCAAAAGGAATCATTAGCATCTGTCTGAAAAATTCTTTTGCCATCAGTGGAGGGAATTTGAAGAGGAGGCAGGGTTTGAGCTTTTTCTTTGATAACCCTGACTGCAGTGGTCTGAGGAGAGGACCAAGGCGGAGGACTTTTCTTTATCATTTCTTGTAGAGGGCGGATAATTGATGTAAGTCTTGGAATGAAAGAACTGATATAATTGACAATGCCAAGGAATTGTTGTACCTCATTTTTCGAGAAATCTTTATCAGGAAACTTTAGGAGCTATTCTCCAATGTGAGGTTGAAGTGCATATTTCCCATTGTTAATCTTCATTCCTAGAAACTCAATCTGAGAGACAGCAAGAGTCAACTTTTTAAGAGAAAGCATCAGTCCATAGGATTTGACAATATTCATGAACTATTGGAGGAGCTATTGGTGAGTTTCTTCATCTTTCGAGTACAAAAGAATGTCATCAATATAAACCAGAGTATTTAATAGTATTGGCTAAAAAATCTTAATCATAGCCTTCTGAAAAATAGAAGGAGTTTTCTTGAGTCCGAACGGCATTACTGTCCATTGGAAGTGGTGATCTAGTATACAAAATGTTGTCTTGTGTCTGTCTTCTAGATGTATGCCAAGTTGCCAAAAACCTGCCTTAAGATAGAAGTTGGAAAAGATTTTAGCATCTGCAACATTAGCAAACGGTGAGTGAAAATGAGGGAGAGGGAATTTTATGTCTGCTAGGAAAGCATTGAGTGGTTTGTAATTAACAACCAGTCTCAATTCCCCTCTGGCTTGTTCACTTCGTTTGTTGACATAAAAGGCTGGCAAGCCCACTATGAATCTATTGGTTCAATCAATCCTTCAGCTTATAGCTGCTGGAGTTCAGCTATTGCAAGAGCTTTGTGTTTTGGATTCATCCCAGCATGGCTGGCTTTGGTGGGATTAATATCTTCATTCTTTTTTAACGGCAAGGAAATGAAGAATTCTAGCCATTTCCAAAGAGGTGTTGGCATTTAGTAAGGAATTCTGTGTGAGATTCAGGCCAAAATTTATGAGAAAATGCAGCTCATCGAATCCAAATCCTGCTAAAAGAACCAGGAGTACTCATTAAATCCTTTTGACCTAGTTACTGAATGGGAGAATTATCCAAAAGAATTTCGAGAATTTAAAAGGAAATGTCAGCCATTAATATGTCTATTCCTCCTGCCATCCAATTGTAGCACTAGTAAGAGTCTGGCTTTTCTGTTCTAAAAATCTAAAAACTTCTTTACCTACAGATGCCAGTGATTCCTTTTGGGCAGCTGTTTTATTAGAAGAAAAGGATAGGAAACGAAACATTTGTGGTTATAAAAGTGGAACATTCAAACCATCTGAAAAACATTATCATTCCATTTTCAAAGAAGTTTTGGCGGTAAGGCGAGGTATTGAGAAATTCCAATTTCACCTTATTGGCCATCATTTCTTGGTTGAAATGGACTGCACTGTTTTTCTAAAAATCTTAGCCTTAAAAGCTAAAACTATCCCAAATCAGCAATTACTCAAATGGGCAGAATGGTTCTCTTCTTACTCCTTTGATGTAAAACATATTAAAGGAAAGAATAACATTTTACCAGACATCCTCTCCAGACCTCTTCATTCTTCACCCAAACCAATACCAGTTATCAGCATGATTAATCCAGGCTCCAGTTCAGATTCTAGACCTTCTTCTCCATTGCCACCGGAAATACATTCCCTCATAGCTGAAAAACCCATAAAATTTCGAGCCAGAGATTTAATGTTCAAATACCTTTCCCTTACCATCCAGAAACAAGGGCTGCATTCATTTGGTCCTTTATCTATCCATCCAGACTATCTCTTCAACACCTTATTTAAATTTGACCCTTATAAAGCTTTCTCTAAAGAACTCTTCTGTTTCTTGTTATATCTTTTAGAACAATATATCATTGGGATATAGTTTCATGTCCAAACAACCCTTATATGGCTCGAAGCTTATCAGTCTGGTCATAGAAGAGGCATTCCTTACCTAGACAAACAAGATGAATATAAGACCATTTTTCTACAACGGTTTTATCCTCTGCCATGGTGGATCAGCAAGTTTAGATTCCTTAGTGTTTCTCGATCCAATCTCAGAAACACACAATCTAGTCGCATGGTTATCCTCATCTTCAAGAGACAAGGAATGTTTTTCCCATCAGGAAAATATGAATATTTCTCTTCAGTTCATGAGTATTCTTTAAATCCTTTTGACCTGATTACTGAATGGGAGAATTATCCAAAAGAATTTCGAGAATTTCAAAGGGAAATGTCAGCCATTAATATGTCTATTCCTCCTGCCATCTTGCTTACTATCCAAGATGAAGCCTCTTGGGATTCTCTCCCAAAGGATTTCTGTTATAAGCTCCAGAAGGATGCTCAGATATTCTTTTATAAGTTTTTCCCTCCAGATGTTGTTGGACCAGCAGATTCAAATCCTACAGATCCAAATTCATGGACCTCACTTACCTTAGGCAGATCTGCTCATAGTCTAGGCCTCAATGTTTGTTATCCTGAATTTACTCCAGAAGGCCAAAATTTATGAAGAAAATGGGCTATTGAATCCGCCGCCTATAAGCCCAGCTCATCGAATCCAAATCTTGCTAAAAGGCCCAGCTCATCAAATGAAGCTAGTCCATCCACTCGAAGCCATATGGATTTATCCTGTCTAGATTTATCTTTATCTCTAGACAGTCAGCAGTCAGTTCCACCTTACTTTCCCGATTCTCAAGATCCATATAAGCTGGAAAGTGATGACCCGAATGATCCAACTTTATCGTAGAAAATACTTGGGATGCCCTCTAACCCAAGTGATTCTAATGAGCCTGTCCCAGAATGCAACTTGGGTACTCCATGATCCAGACAAGATTAGTATTATTAGGTTTTCTTTATTTTCTTTTAATAAAGTTTGTCTATATCTTATATTTTATCATGGCATGTACTGTTCTCTTTATCTCGTGAATCAGTGTGTCTATCACAAGTTTCTTATTTAGTCTTTTGTCACGTTGCATTCTCCTCTATCTATAAATAGATGATTTCTCTTTTGTTATAAGATATCGAAAAACCAGAAATAAAATTTTCAGTGTGTTTATTAATCATGAGCTTCTAAGACTCTGTCTTTTCCTTAGTAAGATCAATATGATATAACCTATCCAGAGAAATAAAAGTATGCTCTATGGTTGCCTTCTTCTGAGAGATCCTCCATATCAGAACTTATTTCTCAGATCATGATCCTGTTTGGATAAGATTGTTCTTTCTATGAGAATTTTCTAAGATATAAGAAATTGGTTTGATATTAGATTAAAGATAAAGTGTCCTGGAGAAGTACTTAAGGAGTGGCTAGTCTCGGACTTACCTTCTTTAATTTAATATTATATCAACATCTCTCATGTTTAAGATTATTCTCATAGTTTGAGCGCTCTTGTCCTAATTGGTAATTTAATATTATATCAACATCTCTCATATTTAAGATTATTCTCATAGTTTGAGCTCTCTTGTCCTAATTGGCATCTATCTGAAGAATTTTTTTGCTAGCAGATGAGGGAATTTGGAAAGGAGGCAAGGTTTTCAGATGGTTTGAATGTTCCACTTTTATAACCACAAATGTTTTGTTTCCCATCCTTTTCTTCTAATAAAAAAGCTGCCCAAAAGGATTTACTGGCATCTATCTGAATTTACTCCAGAAGGCCAAAATTTACGAAGAAAATGGGCTATTGAATCAGCTGCTTATAAGCCCAGCTCATCGAATCCAAATTCTGCTATAAAAGAATATCTGAGCATCCTCCTGGAGCTTATAACAGAAATCCTACCCATTTCAAAATCTTCATGCATTTGTTGTTGGCTTGTTTTTGGCCTGGGAGTTCTATTTTTGATTGGTTGAACACATTTGGAACACGAACAAACATCCTAATAACAATGGTCATCTGAGTTTTGGAACTCATAAACAGGAGTACCATTCCTAGAAAAGTACTTAATAGGGACTGGAATCGGAGAGATCATTGACTGACTGGTTGTAGCTGAAAAACATGATGGTCTAAATGAAAAAGATGACGGAGTCTTCTTATATTTGATTTCAACAGTACCATCTGACTTTCTGGAAAAACTTAGTTTTGTGGATTGAATGGGTTGAGCATCAAGAGATGTTGTATGACTTTGTTTATAATTGGTTACCCATGATTCAGAAATTAATTCTAGCAGTTGTTCTCTTGGAATCTACTTTGGCATATACGTGCGGCTAGGAACCTGATTAGAATCCACATGAAGCAACAAAGCATCATCTGTTCCTTGAGGAAGAGAGAAATCCAGAGAATGATTTTGGATCCTATAAACAACTTGAAAATGCAAAGTAGACATAAACGTCTGAGAAGAGGGAACTGCACCAACTGTTTGGATTTGGACTTTCAAGGCGGAAAGTAAATGAGGGTCTAAAATTAGCATATTAAAGTTTGGAAACATAGTAATCAGGATTATTCCTGCATTTAATGTTGTTTCCACAGTACCAATGCAAGCATGTTGGTAATCAGCAAATCTAGAATCCTGCAGAGCAATTCTAGATATAATTGGTAGACCATTTCGAGCATGGAACGTTAGAGCTAATCGGACAGCTCCGAAATGGAGATGGGTAAAACCTTCTCTGAGCCATTAAGGAGGGAGGTGCTCAAGAATGTTGATTGTCACCAACTGTTCCTTCTAAGTTGCAGGTAGGAGATGCTGATCAAAGCGAGTAGCCTGCACATATTCTTTAACCTGAAGTTTGGATGGATTGACCAAACTCTTTATGGACTGAGTAAATATGGATTTTGGCTTAGTAAAAGCATAATAAGGGTTTAATATTGGAAGTGGTGAAAATTTTATTTCTGGTTTTTCGATATCTTACAACAAAAGAGAAATCCACAACACCTATTTTTAAACCTATTGAGTGACATGTCAGCCACCAGAATTAATTTCACTTTCCTCCCATACACTCCTCTCTTCCTCTTTCGTCATGTTTCCTAACGAAATTATGGGGTGCGAAATTAATGACTTTTGTAGAGTTTTTAAGTGAATGACTTATGTAGAGTTTTATGGATTTTTAATGACTTATATAATTTATGACTTTATGAATGATTTTTGTAAACTTTTATTTTGTAGACATAAATAAATTTTCATACACCATTTATCCATATTCAAACCCTTCCTTCCCATTTGCTTCAACCTAACCCATTAGACCTATAAACTAGACATGGTTCGGCCTTGATGGAATTCCTTTCATTCCTTCATTTTTCAACACTAATCATTCAAATAACATAAATACACTTCAAATGTATAACATTCATGCATTCCAACCTATTAAATACCAAAGTACCAATTCTTCTTTAAGTGACATACCATTCGGCCTTCCTTGAAAACCAACCAAATGAATTTATTTTTACCAAATGGCTACTAATTCATACAAACACACCAAATGCATCACATTTGAACTAAAACCCCATCAAATTAACACATTTGAATCTTACCTCTTCCAAGTTAGGGTTTCTTCCAAGCTTTTTATTTTCTTTCAACCTAATCACATATTTGTTACAAATTAATATCAAGGAACATCTAAATATTAAAATTGAATCAAAGGAATGTTTAAAACACTTACTTCTTCAATAGTTCTTTGAAATTTTCCAAGCTTTGATTTAACAATTTTTCTTGATTTTTCTTTGATTCTAAGGTTAGAATTGAATTTAGGATGATTGAATTAACTAGTTTGGATCAAGAAATGAAAGAAAATAATTTGGTATCAAGAAGAACAAGAATGGCTGAAACTTAGCTTAGGAAGAGAGAGAAAGGTTTGCAAGAAAATGACTAAGGTTGAAGAAGAGGTGTGTACTTATCAAGTTCATAATCCCATACATTGATCCTATAGTAACATAATCCCATACATTGATCCTATAGTAAAGAATATGCAACCTAGCTTACTAACCATTCAATTCTTGATCTTTCCATCCAATGGTTTGATTTAGGTTAACTAAAAATGGTTACATTACACTTGCTTGCACCAAATAAGTCCATATACATTAGAAAAAGACTATACTACCCCTAGTTTAAATTTGATCCCTTTTCAATTGAATTCTCCAGTAATTGTTTTCTACCGGCTTTAATATTCTAAAATTAATTCATATGACTATTACACCTCAATTTTCATGTCCTAATATTTTCTGTTAACATCAAATATAATGTTAATTTCCACTAATTCCATAAAAACTCAAAGGGTACGAAATGACCATTTTGCCCCTAGTTTATCAAAAACCTAATTTTACCTGATTGCTTCCTAACAGTCTTTTAACCTCCTCTAATCATACAAACACATCATAAAACATGCATACATGTCAAATTCAAGCATAAACATATAGTAAATCACAACAGTCAAGTCAAATCAAAATTTTCAAGATAGTCCTTTATGGTTCAGGTCTAGGTTTTGACTGGGGTGTTATAAATTCAAATGGATTTCTCTAACTCTCTTTGAGTGGGAGGAATAAAAGACCTAGAGTGATCTCTCTTTATGTCAATCTAGAAACAATCAAATCGACGTATGTCGTAGTGCTATCAAAATTGACTCGAAGCATATCGTAGTGCTAATCTTATTCACCCAAAGTGGAACTTCGATCCGAGCAAATGGAGGAATAGAAGACCTAGAGCGATCTCTCTTTGAGTCAATCTAGAAGCAATAGTCGTAGCATGCTGTAGTACTTATCCTACTCAATCTCTGACCCGAGCGAACTTTAAAAAGTCATTCCTCGCGTCTCTTACCAAATTCAAAGTGGAGCTCTGATTCGGGCGAGCTCTAAGAAGCCATCCCTTGCAAGGTAGGACCCAACCCCTTCGAAGAAAGTGTCCCTCTCAAACTAAGGTATCATGTTCGTAGCTCAAAATTAAAGGAACCACAAAATCAATATTTTCTTAAAATCGAATCAAACCCTCTTCGCAAGAAGGAAGAACTGCATAGATTTTGATTCAAGGAGGAACTGTATAGATTTTGACTCCCATTCAATGGGATACACAGGCAAGCTATTTCAAAACTTCAAATCCAAAAACACCAAAAAAAACTCCTTTTTCTTAAATTAATTTTTTTCAATATTGTTTTAGGAAATGTGTGGTTAACCTAGAAATCCCATTGAGGGATAGAGTTAATATCCCCCCTGTTATTGGCTTTTTTAATGTAATAAACTTTTTTACTTGTTGTCTTTTACTTTATGAATGATATATTATTTTCTTTATTGTTCATGCATTGTATATTTGTCATCTTATCAATGTCATTCTTATAAACTATTCATGAAGCTTTATGTTCATAAATCAGTTGTTAAATAAAAAGCCAAAGTTGGAGTTATTGTAAACCGAAAATCTAGTCTCCGAACTCAGTCCCAGTTATAAGGTTTAGTGATTTTATCCTTGTACTATAAATTGGAGTCAAATTGGGATTTTTCTTCCTTTTCCTTAAAAATGAAGGTGGCGACTCTATCGATTTTCAAAAATCAAAGAAACAATTTGGTCGAAACTGCCTTTAGCTCGTGGGAATCTACCCCCTTTTGATTTGAGCATCTCGGTGCTTGGGTGAGGCCTCACAATATGTTATACTGGCTATGTGCCACATATGTGTAAATAAAAGTGTTCAGTTGGAACTCTCCCCATTATTTGATTTGAATAATTATTTACTTTAAATGAATTTATAAGTATCTGAGAAATATTATATGTATAAGTTAAAATTATTATTTGTTATATGTGAGAATTATATGTTTTTATGCTATTTAATTTAAAAGAAAATATTTTAATGATTTTATTTTAACTACTTGTATTTGAATTATTGTTAATTGTTGTATATGTACTAGATAGGTAAATGTCTAAAATTTTAGGTTCCTTCCCTGCCTTTATATATTTTCTCACTGAGTGCATGGTTTGCTTACTCCTTCAAATTTCAGTTTCTTTGCAGGTCTATGTCTTCTTTTTGACAAGACTTTCTTTCTTTCTTCTAAAGCCAAGCCATAGTCTCAATGATTGTTATGAATAATTCCGTTTAGGGGGATTTTAGTTGATTTTCAAATATTAGTTGTAATGAATTTTATTTAATTTGTTATTATTAGTTAATAGTATTTAAATGTTGATTTGATGAGATATAAGTAATTAATTAAGTGTTCATATGTAATATCATAGGTTATACGTGCAGTATTTGTTAGGCTTGTATGGTTAGACTCTGGTCTAACTTCAGACTGGTCATGGCCACGAATTTGGGTCGTGACAGACATGCTCATGGAAGACTGCATTTATGGATATAAAAATAGAATTGGAAGCAAGATCATAGAGTTGATAACCCTTAGTACCATATTTATAACCTAAGAATACGCTTTTAACTACCTTGGGGTCAAATTGTGTCTGGCTAAAGATGAAGCAAAGTATAGGCACCCAAAAGCTTTGAGGTCTCACAGGTTTGAAGGGTGGCCATAGAGTTTTTCATAGGGAGTGTGTTCTTATAAAAGTGGAGTAGGGGTTTTGTTATGGAGTTTCTACACAAGTGGTTTGGTGCAAAATTGCATGAGATGCATAGAAATCTGACATTTTAAACTCTAAACCATTGTCTGATCTGATTATTTTGACTTTTGTATTAAATTGAGTATTTACTAGGAAGAAAAACTGTTGAAGAAATTTTCTGGTTTCAACTTTGGTTTTTATAAAAGAGATCCATTTAAATCTTGAGCATTCATCTATTATAGTTAAAAAATAACAGTAACCAGTAAATGAATGATCAATTGGGCTCCAAATGTTAACATGAATAAGATCAAAAGATGCAAAAGAGTGAGAGATACTAGTAGGAACAAGCAATTTTCTTTGTTTAGCAAGAGGACATATATCACTAATGTGAGAAGGAGATACACTTATTTCATTGTTCAATCTAGAAAACTCTTTTATTCTATGTACAGGCACATGGCTTAGCCTATAGTGCCATAAATCAAAATGAGCAATACTAGAAAATAAAGAAGGAACAGTAATGGAATTAACAGAAATAAGAAAAGTAGGTTCATCTAATTGATAGATACCATTGACTTGTCTAGCTAACCCAATCATCTCTATAGCGTGTAGGTCCTGTATTTGACAAAAGAAGAGATTGAAACGCAAGAGAGCAATGAGATTGTAATGTGAGTTTACTGATAGAAATGAGGTTGTAAGTAAATCTTGGTACATGTAATACATTTTAAAGAATGAATTTGCTATTGAAATGTACTGTACCAATGTGTGCAACTGGTATGAGTTCATTATTTAGAAGTTTGACAAAGAAATTGATAACAGGTCTGTACTTTTGGAAGAAAAGCAAGAAGCAGCAGATATGATCAGTGGCACCAGTGTCCATAATCCATAGCTGCTTATCAGAGATTAAGGATAGTGATATACTAGACGCAATATGTTGTTGTTGCTGCTGAAAGGAATCATTGTAAGTTGGTTGTGCAGAGGTTAATATATTGGAATCAGAAATAAAATCATTAGCAGTAGTTTGTGATTGTAGAGTCTTCAATAGAGCAAGGAGCTATTGATATTATTCATTAGTGAATGGAGAAGATGACATTGGTTCTAACAATGAAGAATTTATTTGTATACCAACATTATTGACACAAGTGTGAGATGCAACATTAGTAACAGATTGACTTTGAAACATAGATGTGTTAGTTCATTAGAATCAACAGGATCATACTCAGCACCATAACTTTCAATTTGGTTTACATTTGCAATTGGAGGTCTCATCATACTTGGTTTAAAACCAGGAGGAAAACAATGTTTTCTATAATATTTATCCATAGTATGTCCAAGAAAATCACATGAGGTACAAAATGGCCTCTTATAACCAGGATTAGAGTATCTTTTGTTCTGATATATGTTATTGTTATTATGATTTGCAACTTGAGAATTTTCATGAAATGATTTGCTGACAAATGCAACAAAGTCATGAATGGGTTTGGGTTATAAAATTTGCCTTTCATGTTGCACTACTAGAGCCAAGACTTTGTTTATTGGGTGGGGGGGGGTGTGGGGTTAAGGCTTCATCAACATGATTTGGGATCTGACAGTAGTAAAATTTTCATTTAAGCCTTTAAGAAATCTGATTACATAATCAGATTCTTGATACTTTCTTATAGTATCTATGGCACTATAGTGATACACAGCTTCACAAGAGCAAGTAAGTATGGGTTTCAAATTCATTAATTCATCCCATAATACTTTGAGATGAGTAAAGTAATCAGTAACAATGATATCACCTTGTTGGTACGAGAATATCTTTTGTTACAAATCAAAAATCCTAAATGAATCACCCTATGAGAATTGATCCTTGAGATCTTACCAAACATCACAAGCATGATTGATCCATATAATACTTTGAGCAATTAAAGGATAAACAAAGTTAAAATCCATAATAGAACCATTGTATTACATCTTTGCCAATTTTGATAAATTGGATTAGTTGAAGCAGAAACATTGATAGAACCATCAACAAACTAAAACTTATTATTGGACAGAAAAGCTATTTTCATATAACGAAACCATGAATGGTAATTAGACCCATTTAGTAGAGGTGAGACTAAAACTAGAGAGGGATTTTCATTTGGATGAATATAATAAGGACTCGAAGGTTGTTCTTCTATTCTTATAGTAGAACCAGATGAATTACTTGTAGATCCAGAAGTTGTACAAGAATTTGTCATTTATGCAATCGAAGTTGAAGACTTTGATTACTGAAAAGGAGTAATTTCAAGAATAAGAGATTGATTCTAAGAATGAAGAAGAAAGGAAGGAAGAGAATGAGCTTTTAGAAAATTAGAATTCTTGAAAAAAGCCCTAAAATTGCAGAGGAAGTTATTGCTCTGATACCATGTCAATATCAATGAAATCAATGGAGGAAAAATGAAGAATTGCTTTGGCATTACTGAATGATAATGCTTTTACAGAATGAATAATATATATATATACACATGAATAGCTAGAGAGCGGTACAACTACTCTATGATGCTTTGCTGGCATATTTACTTAACTAACCTAACATACTTAAGCTAACTAAGTAACAAACTTTAAACTAACTCAGTAACAAGAAACAAGCTGACTAACTAAAATATTTACAAAGAATAATTTAAAGCTATTAGAGGTCAGTAGGTGAGTGTTGATCAAGGACAAGGATGTCAAACATTTTTCCCAGCTTACTAGACTTCTTAACATCACCATTACTGTAGGAAACAACATGTGATGCTATTATGGGTTGCTTCACCTTGAGCTACACGGGTTGAATTGAAACGATGAGGCCATTTTTTAGCTGGTGAGATGTGTTTTTGATCCCTATTTTGTCAGGAGAAGCTATTTAGAGAAAGAAAGTGAATGAAGTTCAAAATAAGTGAAGAGTGCAGTAGTGAGTAAAAGAATATGGTGACAGAGGAGATGGTGTTTTGTTGTTAAAGAAGAGTGAGAAGTGGAAGCAGTTGAGTTTGTGGGAAGAGCTCTTGAGATGGATTCCCACTAAACACATTTTTGGGTAGAGATGATGAGTTTTAACTGTGACTAAGTACCAAATTCAAATTAATCTCATGACCAAATATTATAGGACACTGAATAGTCCAGACAAAAAAAAAAGAGTGAGGAGGTGGAAGCAGTTGAAATGATTAGAAAGAAAAACCAAATACAATGGTCAAAAAGCATAGAGAGAGAGAGATGAGTGCGTAGGAGGTGAATGGAATTAGTTTTGGTAGTTGATGTGTCATTAAATATGTTTTCAAATTGGTAAGGTATCGTGGATGTCAACATTCTGTTAGTGGATTTGATAGAATGTGGGGAGAGACTTTAATGTGCAAATTAGCATAACTTTATCACCAAGAGCCTAGTTTGGTGGTAAGGAGCAAAGTTCCTTAGGGAGAGGTCTCGAGTTCGAGTCCTCTCTTCGTCAACTAGACGTGTGACCCACCAAAAATAAGTGTGGTATCTCATAAAAAAAAATTTCTCCCCGCTAATACTAACTACTAACATCGCGGCTCTTATGGGAGCAATCTAACAACGTCAAACCTTTCAAAGAAAAAAAAAATAACATAACTTTAGTGATTTTAAAGTAACAAAATTAAGTCAAAGACAATAATATGTATTAATTAATACTTGAGGGATAATAAATATAATTTATCCGTCTAAAAAAAGTTTCTTAAAAATACACAATTTTAATCGTACAATTTTTTTTTTCAAGTTTTAAGTTATATTCAAACTCCAACATTCAATTCTAAATTAATTTTAATTATGCTGGTAATTTTTTTTATAAAATAATAATAACAAAAAAGTAGCCATTAGTTTAATATGCCAAAATGAATATGGAAAAAACTATTATTTAGTCCCTATTATTTAGCATAATTAACACTTTCATCCTCTTATTTTAGAAAACTAATTAACTAGTTCCTAATATTTTGAGAAACTAATTAGTTAGTCCCTCCATCCACTTTTCCTTTAAATATATGTGAAAAGACATAAATACCCCTCATTTTCTATTAAATTTTCACATTCTACCACTCTTTTCTTCTACCCAAAAACTAGATAAAAAATATTGATTACCCAATTTGAAAATTTTCAATTCTTATTTCTTAGATGCAATAATGAATTAAATATAATTTTTTAAATAAATTATATTCAAATATAATTTTGATAAGATGAACATTGAATTTCAAATAAATTAATCAATTATTTTTTTTAACTTGGACTTTCATAAGAAAAATCAAATATATTTTCCATTAATTAGATCCCAAACACCAATAC
This sequence comes from Aleurites moluccanus, assembly GCA_948193065.1. Taxonomy (NCBI): domain Eukaryota; kingdom Viridiplantae; phylum Streptophyta; class Magnoliopsida; order Malpighiales; family Euphorbiaceae; genus Aleurites; species Aleurites moluccanus. The sequence continues at coordinate 41,855 of CANXYC010254433.1, read as the reverse complement.
CATACTCATTTCTTCTCCCTTTAAAACTGCTAAAAATTCTATAATAAGAACTCTTACTAAACAACCCCATCTCTCCATCTCTGTGGCCTAATCTCTCACAAGCACTAAGAATTACATTCTTAGAATCAACCCATGCAACATCATTTACTCTCTGATAATCAAGATTGATAAGTGGGTGCTTTTCCATCATCCAATCATTGGAACTAGCCAAAAATGAACTTAATGAAATCAAAATTATAGGAAATTACTATCACGGTATCACAGTGCCTATAGCGATCTTACCCATAGAAGCGATCTTTCTTTGAAATTATTCGATGACAGGAGTGACAGTTCTGATCTGGGATCGGAGACTAAGCAGAGACTACCAATCGACACCGTAACTCTAGCGAGGGATGGAGTACCGATGAGATCAAATAGCGGATGAGAAGTTGAGATATCAGTGTTGAACAACAGTGGTCAAAGAAGGAATACAAAAGAGGAGAAGCAAGAGGCACGAAAGCTCTAGAAACAGAGGAAAAAGAAGAAATGGAAGATGAAAGTCTAGCCCTAGACGCTTTAGAGAGCGAAGAGGCAGAGGATGAAGTGGTGTGGAGATTTATCATTACGGGAGGTGCGAGGGAGAGAAGGTGCTTAGGTTACAAATATAGAGAAGATTGGGAAATTGAGAAATTGAATTTGGTTTCAGTAAGGGTAAATTGGGAACAATTAGGTCTCTGCATTTTGGCAAATTATACTAAAAAGTCCCTATATTTTTAAAATTATATTAAAAAGACCTTGTATTTTGTCTCCGTTACACTATTAGGTCCTTCCGTCAATAATTTTGCCTTTTTTCGTCAGTCAATTGAAAAAAAGTCATTTTTTGATAAAATAATTTTTTTAAATACCAAAAATACCCTTTAGAATAGTTAAGGGAATAATTTTAAAGAGGAAAAAAGTCTTCCACTCGTTAAATTGAAGAGTAACCCTAATTCAGCCGAAGAAGAAAAGTAGAAGAAAGGAGAGTTTGTCATTCACTTAAAAGAAGTTGATTTGAAGGTAATGTGGTTACGTGTTGCTTCATTTTAGTTTGATGGCTGTTAGTGAGCTTAGGTAATTTGAGTGTCTGTGAGCTCAAGTTATTTTCGTTTTTCAAACTGATGATTTTCTTTTTTTTTTTAAAGAAAATGGCTTCAAGCAGTGCGACTACAACCAAAAATGGGAAACCTAGGTTCTACAACAAGATGTGTGCGTGGAAAATGATGTGCAGTGAAAATATCATAATCTTATATGAATAAAAACAAGTTGTACTATGCATGCGAGGATGGTGAATGCAGAACTTTCCTAGGATGGTGTAAGAGGGTTCCTAATCTGAATCATACAAGCAATCAATTTGAAGAAAACCTTAATTCTGTAAGGACATCTAACGTGAATCATAGTACTAGTCATTCTGAAAATTGTCATTATGTCAATGATTATGTTATATCAAAGAAAATTTTTAAAATTATGGATGAAATAAAGATGCTAAAAGAAGAAAATCAGAAGGTGTTCAACAAGCTGCATGCTTTTGAGAATATGCTTACCCATATGAAGATTTTCATACTGTTGATATTAACTGTTATTGTATTTATATTGGGGATGAACACATAATAATTGAACTTATGGTTTATATTGTATTAGGTTGGGTTGGGTTGTGATAATTGTTGTAGGATTGTAAAAGGGTTGTTTAAGGTGGATATCTATGTGTTATGAAACATAATGTAATTGATTCCTTGCTTGGTACTTAATGTAGACTTGGATTTAGCATTTTGGTTGCATTTTTTATTTTTTGTACATAATCAGCTTGTATTCTGTAAAGGAAAAAGTAGCACTTAGTGTTTAAATAAAAGGACTCTTTAGTATAACGCATAAAAACATAGGGACTTAGTAATATAATATTTTTAAAATATGAGAACCCAATAGTATAATATAATTAAAATTTAGGGACTAGTTAGTATAATAGTTTTTTTTAAAAACAAAATCAATAGTTTTGACCACAAAAAGCAAACTTTCCATCTGTTTTGCATGTAAAAGCAAATTTCAATAACATTAACAGTATCACAGTCATAAAATATTTTGCTAATGATTGAACAACTTTAAAGTATGATGTATTAATATGATTAATGTTCACTACAAATAGATACAAAAAGGAATTACATCACTATCGCCATAATTTGTTAATGTGGTCACAAAATTTACCACAAAAATATTCCAAAATGAAATAACTATAACTAAAATATCATTGTGGTTATAAAAAATACACCACAAAATATGACAATGATCTATACATTATAACACCTAAAAATATTTACCAACCAAAAGTAAAAGTATCCTATATTGTTTCCAAAATGTTGGCTATTTCCTATATGGATGTTGTCTTCTAATTTTGTCAGGTTTGACTTGTAGTGGCTTGTGTTACCCCACTTTGTTGAGTTGTCAGGATACTTGAACCTCCCTAAACAAATAAAAAACTTCCACATTAAATTATAGCAATAAAACTAACAAAATAAAATACCTAAACATATTGAAAAATCTTATTCTCCTGTGTGGTACTTGTTTGAGTTGGAGACCCTCTACTTGGATTTGCAGTCTTGCTTCCTCTTGTACTTTGTATTCTTCCAAATGAAGTTTGTTATGCATAATAAAAAAATAGGGTTACAATTTCATTTCATATAGAGATAATCATATTTTATGCAATTGTTAGAAATTTACCCCTGACCTAGATGTTGGAGCCCTACAGGTTCTCTTGTTGTAACCCAAATTGCCATACCTTTTACACCAGACTGTTTCACTCCTTTTACTAACTGTTTCTGTTTCACCTTCTTCTCTTCCTCTGTTTTTCTTAGGTCTTCTAGGTCTATTCTTTTTATTAGGAAGTAAAATGACTTGGCTATCATCATCAGGCTCATAATCATGTTCCGGCATTGGGTGAATAATCCCACTGTATTCTTTAACATAGTTATCAATACTTAAATAATTATGGCAGTAATATTCAATGCTCAACCCTTTGTGTCCTATACACCTTGCAACATATTTGTAAGGCATGCCACTTATCTCTCACCATTTACATGTGCACACCCTTTCATTAAGTCTGACCACAAATTTTATCTTCTCATATTTTACTTCAAATTGTTCATTTCTTCCAGGAAGAAGTGTGCATTTCCTACTCTCCCTTATGATTAAATTTAAACTTTTCAATGCCACATGAGTTATTTTTTCCTCCCATGAACACCCTTTGGCATATATTTTTAGAAGCCTAACCATACATTTCTACCTGTAGGCTTTTAGTAAATTAATTATGGGAAATCCCTCACTTTATTAATCCAGTTGTTAAATGACTCCGTCATGTTGTTAGTTTGATGTTCATTTTTGCTAATTGAGTCATAAGCATGTTGACACTAATGTTTCCTAGGGATTTTCACAAGCCATTGAAAAGGTTCATCAATTTTTTTTTATCTCCCTTATAATCTCCCAAAATGCAGGTTCATTTGATGCTCTTACAACGATCCAAAAATCTTTTCTCAAGCTTAAACCCCTGATTTTTTATTTTTTTTGCATGTTGCTTTGGATGTGCCTAGCATAATATCTGTGAGTTGCCTTATCAAATATGACATCAACAACTTCTATCACACCCTATTAAAAGCCAAAATTATTGTATTAGTATTTTAAAGTAAATGCATAATTGATATAACAAAAAAATAAACAATATAGCTCATACCTTTTGCCTATCTATCATAAAGGTAATGGGTGTGTCATATGCTCCAAGACAATCCTTCAGCAGCTCCAAAAAAAATTTTCACGTATCTGTCCACTCAGATTCAATGACATCTATAGCCAAAGGTAGCACCCCTCTGTTACCATCTAAAGTAATGACACTCAACAAAACTCCACCAAAAGGTCCCTTCAAGTGGCATCCATCCATACCAATAAAAGGTCTATAACCCTCCTTAAACCCATCAATTTTACCTTTATAAGAAACAAAAATCCTTTTAAATTTAGTAGGGTCATCAGGAGTTTGTTTCTTAACTAGTTCAAACTTCACTATACTACCAGGATTAGTTTGTAAAACAAACTCCATATACTTTCTAGGTTTCATAAAGTTGTCTTGGTGTGTCCTTTTGAGTGCATTCTTTCTTTAGCCCTAGCCCTATACAACTTCCACACAGGCACATCAATCTCCCACTTACTGGTAAGTTGTTGTTTCATTAGTTCGTAGCTTATATTTGGGTCACCACTCAATAACTCCATTAACTTGGTTGTCACCCATTTAGTTGTTGCATCTGGATTTCTTATAGAAGTGGGTGAAACACAAGTGTGTTCATTCATCAATGTTTTAATCATAAAAGTATAATTGTCATCCAACTTTGATGCATGTATTCTCCATTTATATTTTTCCCCAGTGCATTTAGTAGTGACCCTTTCTCTTGAATTTTTTAATCTAGCTAGCCTATATCCCCCTTTGATTATATAATCACTCAGGGGTCTCTTGAATATTTCTACATCACCAAACACTTATCCCACTTCAAATGTAATTTCTTAATGTCTATCCCAATTATACTCATTACTATAATGGCTTTTGTACTTTTTTACTTTATGCTTTTTCCTCTTTCTATTACTGTCTTCATCAATTTCATCTTCAGAATTAGGTTGCTCATTTAAAGGAGGTTCAAAATCTGATGTTGCATCACTCAGTCCATCATCCTCATTCAAAATATCATTAGGATCATCCTTCCCTCCCTCACTGCTCACCTCATCACTACTATCCCCATCCTCACTACTATCTTCCTAACTGCTCACCTCACCCCCTTCCTCCAACCACTCATCATCATCATCACTGTCAGAAAATACATAATCATCATCACTAGCCCCAATGTCAATATCATTATCTCCTCTTGCCCTTCTCCTTCTTACTCTAACTTTCCCTTTGTTTGTACCCATTTTAGCCCTCACACTAGCTCTGCCACTTCCACTGTCACTACCTTTGCCTGTGTTTTTGCCCCTGCCCTTGCCCCTACTAACAAGTTCATTTTCCATGGTGGGGTAAGTTTCAGGTAGAGGGTTGGTCTCAATTGCAGTTTGAGGGGTGGGGTCAATTTCAGGTTGAGGGGTGTGTTCAGTTTATGAGCTAGGTTCATGTTGGGGTTGTAAGGTAAATGGGGTAGGTTCAATCTCATTTGGTGGGCTAGGTTTTGTTTGCATATAATCAGGTCCATCATGTGGGCTAAATGGGCTTGGTTGAGGCTCATTTTATGTGGTCGGTTCTGTTTGCATATAATTAGGTTCTAGTTGTGGGCTAAATGGGTTTGGTGGAGGCTCATTTGGTGTGGTAGGTCCAGGTGCATGTGGAGTTTCAGGTGCATGTTCAGGTTGTTGGTGGTGTTGATCTCCTACTATTGGTTCTGGTTGCTGCTCATGATGATCTCTTACTATTGGTTCTAGTTGCTGCTCATAATGATCTCCTACTGGTGGTTTTGGTTGCTGCTCATGATAATCTCCTACTACTAGTTTTGGTTGCTGCTCTTCACCCATATCATCTGATTCTAAATCCATTATAACAAGTGGATCATCTCTTGGATTATGAAATTCAACCTCGGGTCCAGTAGTGGCAATAGGTTCTACAAGTTCATCTATGTATATAGGGATGATAGGATTATCTCTATACATTTTAAACATCTCATCCACATCCAAATCATCTGTTAGTATCAACTCATTCTCACATGTATACTGCAAGTTCCTGGCTTTTAACCTCTCAATAGCCTTGTAGCAATCTCTAACCAGAATAATCCTACTATACATATCAACCTTCACATTATCTATATAAAACTCCTCACCATCATCATAATTTAATACCAATGTGTAAGATTCTGCATAAACATAAGTCATCTGCAAAATGAAGTATAATATGTTAGACTCATCTCCAACATAACTCAATAGCAAGCCAATAACAATATCATAATAATTTTCAAATCATATATAATAAAAAACAACCATAAACCACTAATTTACAACTGAGAAAGCAAAACTCCCAAAAGTTACCACAAAACCCTAATCATAATATGCAAAATTTTTGTCGTTTACTTCAACAAATAATAAACAATAACAAAAAACACAATTAAGAACACCACCAATCAAGAAAAAAAATATATTTTAACCCATTATTTTAACCCACAATAAATAACAATACAAATACCCACTCATTAATCGAAACACATGCAAAAATGGAACATTCCCAAATCAAAATAAATAAATGGAACTTTCTTAGGTCAAAATGGGACAACATTCACCATCCCCAACCCATTAACTAAGTAAAATAAAAAACTCAGCAACACACTTACCTCGATGGATTTTTTACTTTTCACACATGCAGGCGAAATCGACACGTTTAGTCGAGGGTTTACTGAAATGTGTTTCTCTTTAATATGAAAATCACGAAATCACACTCAGAAGAAATGATTTCCAAAAAAAAAAAGTAAAACGTTGAGGGCATTGAGAGAAGTTGGAAGAGGGAAAAGGGAGAGTCATTTTCTTGAGATCAGTTTTCATCTTTTTCTATTGGTATATAATAAAGGGTATAATAATCATTTCATTCAGTTTAAATAGTTAAATTTAAAAATTTTAATAGAAAGACGTTGAATTATAACGAATATAAAATATATAGTATTTTTAATATAATTTTAAAAATATAGAGATATTTTAATATAATTTATCAAAATATAAAGATTTTATAATAATTAACCATATTAAGGATTTATTAATTAGTTTCACAAAATATAGAAAATGAAAGTGTTAATTACGTTAAAGACTAAATAGTAATTTGCCAAATAAATATTAATTCACAAAAGTGCGAGTTGGAAGAAACTGATCAAATTCGAATTTAGTAAAAGGAAGATCACAAAGCAAATTGGTACTTAGATTCAGTAGTCAACCGTCTAAACTACTGCTTCAAATTACTCTCAGAAATTGCTATGGCTTAGGGTTTTCTTTTTTCTTCAACCAAAAATCATTATTACACTGATTCCGCCATGGCCATGAACCTAATTTCTCTCTATCTTCTTCTCCTTTTGCTCTTCGTTTTTCACTTTCAATTATGTTTCTGTGGTGAGTTGAGTTCTTCAATTGTTTTGCTATATCTATTTTGGCTTTTTGATTCAATTGTTTGTTATAATCTGTTCATTTATGATCTTTATATGAAACCCTTTTGATATCAGAGGAATGGAAAATGTACTTCAATTTCTGTTTCTTTGTACTGTTTTTTCTTTTTTCTTTTTTGGGCAATGGGATTGGAAAATCAATTCTTCAGTTCCAATTGGTTGAAAATGTTGTATACAGGCATAAATAAGTTCAGTTAATTACATTTGTGTGAATATATCCTTGGCTTTGTTCCTCAATATAGAATTTTCTTTATTTGGTATCTCATAGTTTTGCATATTTTCTTTTATTTTTTTTAGTCTTCTTCAGAACAAAATCATGATTTGTCTGTTGTGAATTAATTTTTCTTTCTTTGCTGTTCATGGAATTTCAGAGCAGGCAAGCCCTATGCAGTCTGTTCCTGATCTTCAGAACTCTATGTATATGGTCATTAATGGATATCCTTGCGTACGGCTATTGAATCTTTCTGGAGAGATTGGTTGTGCTAGTAAGATGGCTTGCCTCGTTTTTTTTTTTTTTTTTTTTTTTTTTGTCATAATGATTTAGTTTACGCCACCTTTTGTAGTATCTAAGCTTTTTATGTAATGCATGTTTGGTGCGCCGCTCTTCTCCCTTTGGTTCCTAGATCCTGGTCGAGACAAGGTTGTTGCTCGGGTTATAAGATTCAAGAATGTTAGTGAGCTGGCTCATTTATCTGCTGTTTTGGTATCATTAGATGAAATTCAAGAACTTCTTGACAGGCATGTATATCAGTTCATTGATAATATACTAAGTGCATTTTTTCTTTCTTTCTTTCCTCTTCTCCCCTCCTCTCTAACTGGGAGCTTTGAGATTAATAGATCTAGCAACATGACAAAACTGTCAAGGTATATGTGCTATTTAACTTTTTAAATCAGGAAGATCATAGCTTATGTTGGATTTTGTAAGGTGAAACATGTGCCAGCCTTCAAATTTTAGAAATATGTGAATATATCTTTAAAATCAATCAGTAACCATTGCTAACTGACTAAGCACAACTACAGTAATCTATTTTTAACTCACTTTTCTTAGACAATGTCAATGCATTTTGTCAATCTTGGGTATTTTGCTTATAAACCTGCAATTACTGCTTTGTGTAGCCGCTATAGTTTAGACCATGTTTACATTATCATATTTTTGTATATATTTTCTATTTAATTACTACTCTTGAAATGTATAACAAGAGTACTGAAGTTTATTGAAAAGTCCTGTATTTATTTCTTTATATATTGTCTGTAGGTGGTGGCTTTAGGATGTTCTATCTTTTTATTGAATTTCTTATTCATATTTTTTTTTTGGTTTACTTTGATGGATGCATTTTTTGGTTTTGATTTTGTTAAAGACATAACTTCTTTAATAATAATAATGTCAGAATTTTTTTTCTGGTTCAGAATATCAAATGATTCAATTTTTGCCAAGAATGTAGGTGGTGTTTTAGTTTTGCCTAGAACAGACATGCAAAATAAATTAACAGGTAATTGTGGTTATCTACTGCTTATCAACCTTTTTTCTGTATGATGAGGACAAGGTCATCAGACATGACTAAGTGCTAACAGGGGCTTTCCTCTTTATTTCAGGATTCTCTCCTGCTCAAAAGTTCCCAGAAGTAGAATTTGCTCCTTATAAAAGCATCAACTACAAATGGAACCCGATTGTATGCTATGAGTTTGTTGTCAAAAAATTCATTAGAGTTTGCAGTTATTATTTTAATATTACTCACTCCGCTTCTCGTTGTCCAACTTCTTTGCATGTGTTGATTGCTTCACTGCTAATTTCTGAAGCCTCCTTTTATTGGTTACTGTGCATAGCAAAATATCATGACATATTTTTTACGATTCATTTAATTGATAAAAAAAAAATACTTATGAATTCACAATATCTTTCTTCTGTGGAATAATTAAAATTGAATTAGTTGGGTCTGTATTTGCATGAGATTAATGGTGTCACAAGTGCTCCTTTGATGGGCACTGAATTCAGTTTTATTTTTATGCAAATTGTTCTTTGAATTGAATATTGAACTCTACTCTGGTAAATAATAGATTGTAGGAGTTACTCATATCTGTTTGACTAGCTAAATTTCATCACTTCTAATTTGCAGGGATCTGGTATTATGTGGAAAGCTTATAACTTTCCTGTATTCTTACTCCCTGAGGAGAGCAGTCAGTATATGCAAGAGGTAAAACATACAGTTTCTAGCAAGAACATATCCATGCATCATTTGGTGGTGCAATAGGATGGTTATTTTGAATTTAGTCGTGATATTTATGTATCCTGAGAAGCAGGACCAAACTTCATTTCTGATTGTCATCATTATAATTTTTATAAATCTTTACTCAGCTATGGTTGTTTTGCATGAATGTGTTAAGATGACTCATCATGTTGGTAGGTTGCTTGTATAGCATGACAAATTTGTATTAACCTCTATATTTATTTTGTGACCTTGGCTTCTTTGTGGATATGAAAATGAGAATCCTTTAATATGGGAAATTTGCAATTTGATGTACTAAACAATGGAGAATTTCTAGGTAGTTGGCCAAACATATAAATTCTATCAAACAAGAAAAATTTATTTTCTAAGCATAGCATGATTGATGTTTTTGTTTGATACCACGTCTTTTGAAACATGAAAGTATTTTATGCATCTATAACTGCATATAAAATGTTTTCCAAGTAATTTGCCTTGTAATTTGTAATTATATAATTTTTTATCGGAATTCGGTTTTTTTCACTGGAGTGGATTTCTGAATTGATCAAATTTTGATATCATGTTACTGTTATCATGAATTCTTGCAGGCTGCTTTGAAGAATGAGAAGAACAAGAATGCTTATACAGCTGACATAGCCGAGTTTGATTTGGTGATGCAGGTACTTGATTAAGATGCTTTAATAAGATGATCATCTTTATTGTTCATCAAATATTTGAAATAGATGATTTACTTAAACCGATTGCTAATGTATCTGGCTGTCTATCAGACAACAAAATCTGGGACGCATGATTCAGAATCTTGTTTAAGTCAAGGGACCTGCCTTCCATTAGGTGGATACAGGTAGGTTATTCTGGAATTTTGGTTCTTTCAATGCTGTTGATTGATTCAGTTCTTGATCCAGTTGGTTTTTAGATCATTAAATTGTTTGGCATTTCAGCCTAAATTTGGAAGAGATGTCCTTTCCCTTTTATTTTTCTTTAGGATGGGAAGTGTAAATTTATATTTATAAGACCCTAAGCTTGTATAATATACTATATTATATTGCTTTATTTCAAAAATATTTCTAATAAAACAATCCCATGTCAAAATATTAGTAGATAGTAGTGTTTAAAAGGATTATCTCCCCCATGGATTTAAAAAACGGCCGTTACGTAATGGAAAATAAGGGTGGCATTATCATTTTACCTGTTAAAAAAGGACAAAAAAAAAATTATTTGAATAACAGTCATAACGGTCGTTACGTAACGGTAACGGCCGTTAAGACTGTTATGTAGCGATGTAATGGATCTGATTTATCTTTTCTTCTATTTTCTTATCCTTTTTTATCTTTTCTTTTCTTTCATTTTTCTTTTTTTTTTTTTTCTTTCTTTTGGTAAAAAATGTATACATGTTGAGTCTTTATTTATAGAGTATTATGCTTATTAACTTTTAGATTTAGTGATTTATGTTGAAATTTCTCATTTGCAATTTTTTGCGGAAAAATTGCGTAATGGTTGATCGTTGCTGTTATGTTATGACTGTGATGACCCCGTTACCGTTACATGCTACCACGACCGCCAAACTGACCGCGACCGCGATTTAAATCTATGATCTCTCCCGTCTATAAGTAGCAAAAACAGTTATTTGCCAGCTCGTGAGACTACAAGCTAAAGGTGTTTAAGCTTGGGTTTGACTTAAGCTTTTTGAAAAGCTTGGGATTGTGAACTTGTCTTGTTTAGCTGATGAGTCTGCTGCTGTAACTCACTGGCCAGTTTATGAAGTGAATTTAATTATTTCATGGACATAGACATTCAGTATTTTGCAGCCAGTGGTTTACTAACAATCAAACCTGTCTTTTGCTTGCTAGATGATTGAGTTTTTTTAATTTCAAAATTTCTGCTTAAGTTATAATTTTTTATGTTGATTGTGAAAGGCAGTGTTTGGTCATCACTCCCACCAATTAACATTTCATCTGCAAACAAATCCAAGCTCATTATACTGACAGTGGCATCCATGGATTCGGCTTCATTTTTCCGTGACAAAAGCATAGGTGCAGAATCTCCTATATCTGTAAGTACAAGGTTTTTGATGCATATTTAGTCATTGTTAAAGTTATTTTTGTTTTTGACAATTTTTCTTCTGTCCTAAATTAATGCACTAACTATTTCTGGATCCTGTTTAGGGACTGATTTCCTTGCTGGCAGCTGTTGATTCACTTTCTCATGTAGATGATTTGGGTGATCTTAGTAAGCAGGTTTGTATGAGATTGGTACTCCTTGATAATTGTGTTATTTCTGAAAAATTGCTTTTATATAAGATCTTGTTCTACCAAGATTAATTATTGTCCTTTTGTGGTTTTGATTTTTACATTTTTGTGGTTATGCATTCTCAGTTTTATTTATTTGTTTAATGTTTCTTTATTTATATTACATTTTTGTGATTATGCATTCTCAGTTTTATTTATTTGTTTAATGTTTCTTTATTTATATTGGGGTTGAGTTTTGGTGCAATGGTAACGTTGCTCTTTTATGACCTGGGTTACAGTTTCTGACTATAAGAGCAATCTACTTGCAAGGTGAGGGTTGTGTGCATTTGACCCTCCCGAGGGTGCATGATGTTGGAAACCTTGTGAATAGGACTACCTTATTATTTGTTTATTTATTTATTTTTGTGGGACTTGTTCTACTGCTGGTATGCCTTAAAGAATGGTTTGCTGATAAAGTCATAATTTTGGTGCAGCTTGTCTTTTCAACTTTCACTGGAGAGGCATGGGGCTACCTAGGGAGCAGGAGATTTTTGCATGAACTTGATTTACTGTCGGATTCTGTTAGTGGCCTTAGCAACACACTAATTGATATGGTATTTCTCTTCTTGCAGTGATTATATATGAAAAGCAACAGCTGTCTATTATGCCATGGTTAATTACACACAAATAAGCATTTGCCAAACAAATACAATAACTCGACTTAATTATTGAAAGAAAATTGATTCAGATGGTACAATGGAATTTGTTTTTATGTTTTGTGCACTTCACTCGCAGGTAAAATAGATTTTTTGTTTTGTCATGACCTGTGAGGAGCTTAATTATTTTCACTTATGGCTTAATAACTTATGAATCTAACACCTTGTTTGCTTAATGATTTTGCATAGGTCGTAGAAATTGGATCTGTTGGGAGGGGCTTCAATGGAGGAAATAAAACCTTTTTCACTCACAGAGCAGGGGTGCGAACTCTTTATTTTCTTATCTACCTTATGCATTCAAATTGTTGAATTTCTTATTTTTCATCTTGATCTCTCTGTCTCTTACCCGATTTATTTGCAATGTGGAATATAACTATGCTGTAACGTGTGTACAGAATATAATGGTAACGATACAGATAACATTTGTGGAGGTGAATGAAACTTTAATGTGCTGGTAGTTTTAGTGGGTGATGGTGGCAGCCATTTGTCACTCCAGTTTATGATGTTTGAAATTTCTAATGAACGATGAACGCCAAATATTACAAGAAACTTAACAAGCCTCGGAAGGACAACTTTAGCAAATTTTGTTGAAGGATTTTCCTTTTTCTAGAAGCAGCCACCCTTGAAAGAGTGCATAATAGCGATATTAGGGGGATTGTAAAAAAGGGAAAGAGATCATAAATTAAATATTTAGATAAAGTAAATAATCCAAGCAGCACTACAATTGAATAATCCAGGTGGACTGAATCTACCTCATGTTTTCATGGAAAATATTTTGGATCCTAGAATTTCCATTAAACAATCAATAGTGTGATGGATGAGAGTTACAGTTTAATTTAGATCCCATAAACTATGTCATTGTCTACTTTATTTTGTCCTTTGAGATAATCTTAAAGACAAGATGATGTAGTGGGCATGCTAAACATGGACATTTGGCAGGAAAGAAAATGTATTGAATAAGATATACTTTCAGCTGTCTTAGTTGAGCTCAGATATTGGTATCATCATACCATGGATCTTATCATCAGAGATGCAAACAGCATGGTTCTTTGTTTTCTTAAACTCCTTTAAAATTAGATTTTGTATCTGTTCCTTCCTTCTGAACTATACATTTTTCTTAGCTTGTTTTACCTAAAATATCGTAAATGCTTGAACTCCACATGTATCTGTTCTTGTATGTATAACCGCTCAAAGGATGCATTGATAATTAGCCTCAGTAGTGTGCGTCTAGATTTTGTAACTCTACTGCTCATTAATGTAGGTTTCTTCAGCCACAGATGAAATGTTGAAAGCCTTCAAACATGCTCAAGATTCTCTTGAATCCAAAAATGTCACAATTTCAGAAGCAAATACTTCAAATCCTGGGATACCGCCATCATCTTTGATGGCATTTCTGAGAAAGGTTAGTGGCAGTGACTTGAAGTCATTATTATTGTACTCCTTATGTGCTGTCTTATATATGATTTGCATGAATTAGGAGACTGTTGACTATCTTGTTAAGAACAATAAATTATCATTTATCTTGGACTGGCGTTGTATGTGAATGAATTGTCAGGAGACAGTTGATCATGTTGTATACCAAAGACTGGTAAGGGCTAACAAGAAAATTGACTGTCTTCTATGTCCATGTTATGTTGCAATGGAATTATATACACTGGGTAGAATCTGCATTATTATGAGATTGCAAGGTAATCTGGGAAAGAATATTCCTTGGAAGTCTGTTTGGAAGCTTAAGGCACTCCATAAATTATTTTATTCATTCCAAGAGCACCTTAAGGGAAAGATTTTACTACTGGTGGTGACCTGGTAAAGAGAAATCAAGTTATTATGAATTTGTATTATATTCAATAGAATAGTGAGGAGATACTTGAGAATCTTCTATTACAAAGCAGAGTTCTAAAGGAACTACGGTTGTTAATTTTCTTGTCACTTCAGACTCTTGGCTGATTCTAAAGTCTTTGCCTGAGTTATTGGTTATTAAAAGTAGTCTGGTGAGCTATAAAGTTGGGGGATTGGAGTCTCTTGTCATTATTCTGATGTTGAGGGACTTGGGGCATTTGGAGAGAGTGAGATATAGAGGGGTTGAACTATAGTTGTGTCAATTAAAACTTGTATTCTTGAGGTATGAATGGTATGTTCTTTATTTTTCTTTAGTTCACTAATCTCTGAATCTCTTTTTAGATAGGTCTGATTTTAGTTTGTACTGTTGGTGTTACTTCCACATTTTTCCTGTCTAGAGTAGCACTTGTTGTATTTATTGTTGATTATAATAAAAAAAAAAAAATGGCTGGAATAAATTTAGAAGCAAATGGGTAAATATGAAAGTTCCGTTGTATTTTTGCTAGAACAGAAACCTCCCTTCGCTGCTTTGAGAAAATAGTTGGTATCACAGATGTTATGATGTTATTTTAATTTCTTATCTGCAGAACTCATCAACTAATGGGATTGTATTGGAAGATTTTGATACTGCTTTTGCCAACAAGTTCTACCATAGTCACCTTGATGATATGCGTGAGTTGATTTATAATCTCATTGGATTCCCTTCCTCCTCCCCTGGCTTCCCTCTATTTTGTTTTTAAGAAAAATCTAATTTTTCTTTGGTGCATCCCGCATTTTTTTTTATTGGGATATTTTAAATGCAGCAAATATAAACTCTTCAGCTATAGTGGCAGCTGCTTCTCTTATTGCTCGCACCCTTTACATCCTTGCAAGTGGCAGTAAAAATTTAAGCAGCTCAGTTCTAAGTGCTATAAATGTGAATGCCTCTCTGGTTGAAGAACTGATGGGTTGTTTATTGGAGTGCGACCCGGGTTTGTCTTGCGATCTGGTGAAGAACTATATATCACCAACTGCTTCATGCCCAAGTCATTATGCTGGTGTTATTATTGGAGAACCTTCATCAACTCCATATTTTGGATATGTCAATGATATTTCCAGGTTCATATGGAATTTTTTGGCTGATAGAACTTCTATCCCAAAGGATAGTAGCTCTGATTGCTCAGAAGGTTGCAGCAAAGGTGAAGTCTGTATTAGGGCAGAAACAACTGGGAAGGGAGTCTGTATTGTTTCTACTACGAGGTAACATACTATCCAGAAGCTACTAAATTAGAATGGAAATGGTGAGAATACCCGGAATAAGCTATCTAACAATATAACTTAGGTTATAGCTAGGCAGTATTGTGCTTTACTGTGCCTTATAAATGGCATTTTTTTATGCATAAATTGAATGTTGTGAATTCTTCTGCTTAAAAAAAAAAAAAATGCCCCATTCCATATCTATACATGAGCTGTGAGGCAGAGGTAGCATGACAATCAACTAAATAGTCTGCTGCTGTGCATGGTGGTAAATCAAACTCTGGCTTGCCTAAGGAACAATATAACACATGGTCATGAATGTTTCTTCCATCTGGTTAACCCTGTAGGCTGCCACGTATCCTGCATTTATGTCTTCACTCTGTACTGCTCCCCTTTCAGGTTCAATGCCTTGCTTGTCCTAAATTAGAACTGCACAGCATGCTTTCACTGAAGTAATACATAATTTTATTGATCAACATGATGAAACTGCTGGATGATTAGCAGAAAAATTTTATTTTCTGCATTTATTTATGTAATTGCAATTCCTTGTTAATTATTTGTTGATCATTACAGGTATGTGCCTGCATATTCAACCCGATTGAAGTTTGAATATGGAACATGGAATATTTTGCCAGCAAATTCCTCTGACCCCATGGGTGTGGTGGATCCTGTTTGGACAGAGAGCAACTGGGATGCAATTGGCCTTCGGGCATATACAGTTCAGGATAACTCTTTCGATCAGCTTGTTTTGCTGGCAGGTATAGCCATCACTATCTTGGCTTACCTTGCAATATTGAGTACGAGGGCCCTGATCACAAAGGCTTTGAAACGGGATTGAAAATTTTAGTTTTTATTGAATTTTTTAATACACCATACAGAAATGGTAGGAGTAGAGTACACGATGGTTTTATTTCCTGGATTATTTACTATGATTTTGAAGTAGTTTGTTAGGATGCTGCATTATTTAAGAACTAAGATGCAACCTTGTGCATTTCAGTTAGTGCTGGGGAACTAATGTCATTTTAGTCTTATGTTTCCAAACGGTGAATTCATTTTGCGTATTTCCTTGGCCATCTTTGTTGTTAAAACAAGTTTTGTAGAGCTTTTCTATCAATAAATTGCTCTACATTTCAGTGTGAGGAAAGACTATCGTAGATCATCTTTAACAACAGATTCAAGGACCTAACAAGAGAGATGAGACTAATCTCCATTCTAAGCACAAAAAATATGCAGTGACTTTTAGATTTGACATCAAAGAGAAGATTAAGTGGTGAGAGGGAGAATATCTCTAGATCTATACAACGTAGTGTTTGCTGTAAAAAAAACATACAAACACAATTTCTGAAGGATGATCAGTATATCAATCGATCTCAGAGATTAATACAACAATAGAAATCAAACTTGGATTAACCAGTCTAAGGGGTGGTTGGATCTCGAGGAATAATCATTTAAAACTGCTGTTTTAAAGAATTTTTAACTTTTAATTAAAAATTAAAATGTTAGGATATCCCTAAAAAAAAATAGAATTGAGGGATGTTTTAAGTGAAAAAATAAGTTATGACATGAAACTTATTTTTAGATTTTTCAATAGAGTTTTTAATTTTTATTACGTTTCTTTTACCCTTAATGAAATTAAGAAATGACATAATGATATTTAAATATTTTATGATTAAATTTTCATTTTATAATCATTATTTTTTTAAAATTTATTATATAATTTAAATATTAATTTTATAATAACATCCAAACATTCCTTCCACTTAATATATTAGTCTATTTTATATTTTTCAAAACAATCGGACAGAAACATACAATCCAGCTACATTATAAGAAAAAATTATTTGATGGGTTCAATATATTAATTATCACTCTTTATAGTTTTAAAATGTATTTTAGTTGACACAAATGTGAAATATACATTATTTGTATAATTGTATCACTCCTTGTGTTTATAGAACAAAATTATTCAAACTTTTTTCTTCTTATGAATTAAAAAAAAAAAAATCAACCATGTAATAATAATAATAATAATCCTAAATTAAGAGAATGTGTACATAAGTTTTTGTAACTTCAACAAAGAATTTAAAAATTGATTTTTAATCATAATTATTAAAATGCAATTAATGAGAATTTCAATGAATTAATTAATGATGATAAGTTTAATAAAAAATAATAAATTATTTTCTAAACATACTAATAATTTTATATATTTAATTATACCTTATAAGTTTATAATCAAATTCGTGAATATGGCATTTTGGGCGATTTATCATTAAAAATATTATTAATTTATATACATTATAAAAATTGAGAAAATATAAATATTATTTTAAATAAAAAATATACAATAATTATTGTTATTGTAATATATTTCTAAATTAATCTTCTCAATAATATTTTTAGTTTTATATATTAATATAAAATTTTAAATTATCAATCATAATATTTAATAAAAAAAAAGTTATGGGAGAATATAATAATGAAAACAATTACAATGTAATAAAAATATTATTCTATTCTACTTATTTTTTTATTATGTTATTTTCTATTTATTTTCTTCATTTAATTTATTCAAATAATAATGAAATAAATAATATAAAAAATTCTTAAACTTTCATATATAATATCCTATTAATTACCTCATATTTATTTTAATTATATAATTAAATACTTAAAATTATATAAAATTTAAAATATTTATAAAAAAATATAAAATAATTCATAAACTTGTAAAATTTTATTAATTACCTCATAAACTCACGCTTCACATGATTTGTTATTAGAAAAAAAATTTTAATTAATTTTCATATATCAAACAAAATGATATATAAATATAAAATTATTGTATAATTATATAAATTATTATTATTATATTACTATTATTATTATTATATATTTTTAAGTCAGTCTATCAGCCAATATTTTTATCATTATAGACTAATATAAAAATTCAAATTATCAATTACTAATATATTCAATAAAAAAAATTATTGTAGGATATAATAAAAGCAATATATTATACTATCTTATTTATTTTTTATTTTTATATTAAAAAAATTTTATTTTTATTTATTCAAATAAAATTATTATATAAAAAAAATATAAAAACTCTAAATTTTTGCAATAGATAACTTATTAAATACCTAACATTTATTTTTAATTATTTTTAATAATAAGCATATGAAAATTTTAAAATTTTCTCTATGTTTCATCTTATATATATATATATATATATAATTTCACATGAATAATGATATTAAAAATTTTATTTCAATAAAAAATAAATAAAAATTTAATTTACATATTAAATAAAAATAAAAAAATATTTTATATTAATAGATAATAAATAAAAAATATTTTTAGGCAGTAAATAATAAGTATAAAAATAAAAAATCCTAGTAATAATAATAAAATTAAATAAATAACAGCTCCATATTGTGTGGGAATAATGCGGACACACGCCTGAATTTCTCTCTCTTCTCTGTTCTCTCTGTCTCAGAGCTCAAACAACAATCTTTATAGACTCCATAACTTTCCATTTCTACAAATCTTCAATATCAAATAGAGAAAGAAAGACTATCTGAAAATGAGATTAGGGGTATTAGCTTCTAGGGCCATTAAACCCTACACCACCAACCCTAGAAACCTCCTCTTTCTCCGCTCCGTCGTCACCAAGCCTGAGCTTCAATCCCCTGAAGCTTCCGCTGCTGCCGCACCTGAACCTACTCCAGATCTTCCTCCTCGAACACCCGTTGCTGGTGCCCGGATTCATTTCCCTAACCCCGATGATGCGATCGAGGTTTTTGTTGATGGTTATCCGGTCAAAATCCCCAAAGGAATGACGGTTTTGCAAGCCTGTGAAGTCGCTGGTGTTGACATTCCTCGGTTTTGTTACCATAGCCGACTCTCCATCGCTGGAAATTGTCGTATGTGCCTTGTTGAGGTCGAGAAGTCCCCCAAGCCTGTTGCATCTTGTGCTATGCCTGCTCTTCCTGGTTAGGGTTATATTTTTACGGTTCATTTGGGATTTTGAATTTTTTTTGGATAGATGACTTTGTTGAGTTTTTAATTTTTACTAAATGATGGGATTAGAATTTTGATGGATTTGGTTATTATCATAATTTTTGCGATTCTAGTTGACGGTTTGAATCCATGGTTGATATTGTTATTTGTCTGGTTTTATTTGATGATGATACAAGTTTCTTTTTTTTTTTTTTTTTTGGGTCATTTGGGGTTTTTTTGGTTGGGCTAATTCTTCTTCCAAATTGTGGCTTGATGCATTTTTGCTGTTGGATTTAATAGTATGCTTGCAATGTCTTAGATTTTTATGTTAATTTGTTATGCTTTGATGATACACATGGGTTTTCATGCCTTGACTGCAAACTGCTAGTCTACATTTTATTAGAGTCTGATTTCAATCTTGAAATTATTATTTTTTTTTATTACTTGTTTGTTTCATAGGTTTCTTTCATTTGCATTATTTTGCTTGTTTGACTCTAATCATACTTTTGATTTTCAAGCTGATTTCCTTTGCTATCAAATATAGAAGCAGTTGGGTTGATACTTCTTTACTTTCTTCAATTCGAGACTTGTATGAAAAATTTCTTTGAGGCATTGCATTTTAAATATTTTGTTATGATGTTTTTGGCTTAGGAATTGAAAATGCATACTGTAGCATTTTAAATATTTCTGGTCAATAGCTACTCTAAACAAGCTCTGTTCTTTTGAGTTTGATTCCATGATCTGCACTATATGGTTAGACAAGTTTCC
Source organism: Aleurites moluccanus (assembly GCA_948193065.1). Classification (NCBI taxonomy): domain Eukaryota; kingdom Viridiplantae; phylum Streptophyta; class Magnoliopsida; order Malpighiales; family Euphorbiaceae; genus Aleurites; species Aleurites moluccanus. The sequence continues at coordinate 21,681 of CANXYC010254433.1, read as the reverse complement.
TTTCCCTGTGTAATTTTTTTTTATTGATTATTGTGACTGAAGTTAAGTTTTTTCATTTGGAACTTCCTTTGCATTTTAATTTGCTTATATTATCAGCACAAACTGTCACTTCTTATTTGATGACTCATGGCTATTTGTCATCTGCGCCAATGCGCCTTATATTTCCTTTTTTTATTTTTTTGATTTATATTTTATGATGTTGTGTTTGGTCTCATATGGATTTAGTTCTTTATTTGTTGTTTTATTTTTCATAGTTCTCCAATCTTTTGTATTTGATTAGATCATGATTATGCTTGATTTATTAGAGTGTTTGTATTTTAGGGATGAAGATTAAGACAGACACGCCTGTAGCAAAGAAGGCACGGGAAGGGGTGATGGAATTTTTGCTCATGAATCATCCATTGGATTGTCCAATTTGTGATCAAGGTGGAGAGTGTGATCTTCAGGATCAGTCTATGGCATTTGGTTCTGATCGTGGCCGGTTCACTGAAATGAAGCGATCTGTAGTTGATAAGAATCTTGGTCCTTTGGTGAAAACTGTGATGACCCGGTGTATTCAGTGCACAAGGTCTGTATCGAAATTTATTTCTCATTTTCTTCATGAATCTGATCATTTTCAATTGATATTTTTTGATTTGTGCATTGAGTGAAAAACTTATAATTTTTATCCTCTTCATTTACCAAAACCACGTCATTTACGATTCCCTAATTCTTTTTCTGCATCTTTTGAGTTGTTTACTACACCATTCTTTAGTATGTACTATTAAAATGGAAGAACTGAATTATTTTCCTGAGCAAGAATAAACCAGGGGATGATGATTGATAATTTTATCCCTGTATTCTGCACTTATGTGTTATTTATCAATGTCCATAACCATAGCCATTGTATTACTTATATAAAGGGTTTGATTATTTGTATTTTCTTTCATTGGTATGTCTAATTATTATTCTACTGTTCCAATGTTCTATTATAAATAGAAAAATTTAGGGATTTTTTCTCCTTTTTTTATTGATGAGATAACTTGTGGAAATATTATGAGTTTTGGCCTTCTTTCTCATATTGGAGATTTTTTTTGCCAATATGTGCTTGTTTATTGAGTTTGTCTTTGCATTTTGGATGAGTATTATATTTTGGATTACAACTTTGTGTTGGAGTTACTTGAATTATTTTCTGCTCCATTTCCATTCAGTCCTTGTTGGGTTGAGATTTACCTCTGTGTAGCTGAGTTGATTATCAGTTATTTTGTTGTATGTGGTTATCTCTAGATTTATGTAGTCTGATTCTTAAAGAAGCTGCAGAAGCTAATTTGATTATTGTGATTTTCCAACTTATCCAGAAATAAATATCTGGCCAATATTTTGAAATAAAAATTTCCCCTTTTTTTATTATTCTCTTGCTTCCCTTGCCCCATTTTTTCTTATCAAGTTTGGAAGAAAATGATACTTCAATAAGCTTCTCTTGGTATGGGTTTGACTTATTGAAATTCAGATATTTTTCTCATCTACGTAAAGTTTTGTTTTGTTTTTATTTCAGGCTTTATTTTTTGACGAACAAATTTGCTTGGATTTTCTTAGATAACATGCTTTGTGGTTGTCCTATTTAAATTTGATTTGCGTCTGATTTTATAAGTCATTAGGCAGTAGACTGTGATGTTGATTACTTTTGCTTGGGTGTTATGATGTTGATGTGGTTAAATTGGATCACATGCTTGTGCATTAATCAATCTTTTGATGGCATTGTATTGCAGTAATGGTGTGCTATTTGATCTGTAAGCTTGGTGGAGGTTAGAATTCTCGTTGATTACTTTTTCTCACATGTTTTGAACTGAATTGTTTGCATTCCTTGAAAGAATGTGAATTTAGGGTGTTTCTCATGGTGGGATGTTTTCATGGGAAAACTTTAGGTGTTGACATCTATAGAGACGATGCGTGTTAAGAACATTATTCAGTCCAGACTACTAAGAAATATTTATGACTTTTGATTTGAGTAGTGTTCTTGCAACTTGGGTATAGTCTTGTAACACACTGAAGAGGCTCACTCATTAATTTATTTCTGATCCAACAGGTGTGTCAGGTTTGCAACAGAAATTGCTGGGGTCCAGGATCTTGGCATGTTAGGACGTGGCAGTGGAGAAGAAATTGGGACCTACGTTGAAAAACTCATGACAAGTGAACTTTCCGGAAATGTGATTGATATATGTCCTGTTGGAGCCCTAACCTCAAAACCATTTGCATTTAAGGCCCGAAATTGGGAGTTGAAAGGGACAGAGAGCATTGATGTTACTGATGCAGTTGGATCCAACATTCGAATTGATAGTAGAGGTCCGGAGGTCATGCGTATTGTTCCACGGTTGAATGAGGTGTGTTTGAATAAGCTGCATTTTACATTATTTTTATTATTTCTTAGATAGTTTTAGTTAAAGCATCAAATCACTACTTTCTAAATGCAGTTTATCTTGTGCCATTAATTTTCTGTTAGAAGAAGATAGATCTACTGTTCTCTGTTCCAGGAAAAGGTTGGGGGATAAACTGGTTTTTTATGTCATATTTTTGGATAATAAATACAATTATAGTCTCTTATCAAATTCTTGTATGTGTTGTCTCTCAAGACCAGCATTAGGCTTTGTTGGCTGTAATATTGATTAATAAAACTATTATGGGCTAATGATAATTAATTATATCTTTTTTCTTGAGTTGGCAAGAAATCCTTAGTTGAATTGATATGACACTCTTATAAATTCGCTGTTGATTTTGCTCTTCAAAGAGAAGAAAGATACTATTTGGTGGTAATTGTTGCTTTATGATTTACAGTAAAATATACTATTGAATATGTTACTTCCTTAAGGCAGTGGAGCTTTTTAGTTGCAGTACCTTTGTTGCCTGCAATATTATATTCTTCACAGCTCTTAAATATGAAAGATTCTAGTTTCCTGTTCAACTAGTATTATAATGGATTAATAGGATAAATGATAATAATATTTAATCATTTTATTATTATTTTTACCAATTTAAGCAAATCTGGTACAAGGTCACTTGTTTATCCTGTTGGATTGGTCGATTTCAGGATATAAATGAAGAATGGATATCAGACAAGACTCGGTTTTTTTATGATGGTTTGAAGAGGCAGAGGCTAAATGATCCTATGATTCGTGGAACTGATGGGCGCTTTAAGGCTGTTAGCTGGCGTGATGCCTTAGCTGTAGTTGCAGAGGTCATACATCAAGCTAAACCAAAGGAAATTGTTGGAGTTGCTGGTAAGCTGTCTGATGCTGAATCCATGATAGCACTGAAGGATTTCTTGAACAAAATGGGATCAAATAATGTATGGTGTGAAGGAAATGGCCCAAGCCCAAATGCTGATCTACGATCTGGGTATATCATGAATACTAGCATTAATGGGCTTGAGAAGGCAGATGTTTTCCTTTTGGTTGGTACTCAGGTAATGCACTAAAATCTAACATGTCTATTTATTTATTTATTTTTGTATCAAACACTTGGATTATAGTCTGTTGAATTGCCAGCCAAGAGTAGAAGCTGCCATGGTAAATGCTAGAATTCGGAAGACAGTTCGTGCAACCAATGCTAAGGTTGGTTATATTGGCCCTCCCACAGATTTCAACTATGATTGTGAGCATCTCGGCACCGGCCCTCAAACTCTTCTTGAAATTGCTCAGGGTCGTCATCCCTTTTGCTCAGCAATCTTAAATGCCAAAAACCCAGCAATTATAGTTGGTGGTGGAGTCTTTGAGAGATCAGACAAAGATGCAATTTTTTCTACTGTGGATGCCATTGCAAAAAAGGCAAATGTTGTGAGACCTGACTGGAATGGGTTCAATGTATTGCTTCTTAATGCAGCCCAAGCTGCTGCCCTTGACCTTGGACTTGTGCCAGAATCCAGTCAGAGTATCGAGTCTGCCAAGTTTGTGTATTTGATGGGTGCTGATGATGTGAATTTGGATAAGCTACCAAATGATGCATTTGTGATTTATCAGGGGCACCATGGGGACCGTGGTGTGTATCGTGCCAATGTCATTCTACCAGCAGCAGCATTCACTGAAAAGGAGGGAACTTACGAAAATACAGAAGGGTGTGCACAACAGACTATGCCTGCAGTGCCAACAGTTGGTGATTCCAGGGACGACTGGAAGATAATTCGGGCTCTCTCTGAGGTAGCAGGGGTACCCTTGCCCTATGATACAATTGGGGCAATCCGATCCCGGATTAGAAATGTGGCCCCGAACCTCTTGAGCGTGGATGAGAGAGAGCCAGCTACTTTTGGAGCTTCATTGAAGCCTGACTGCACTCAAAAGATAAGTTCGACTCCATTCAATGCTGCCATAGAGAATTTTTACATGACTGATCCAGTTACAAGGGCATCAAAGATAATGGCACAATGCAGTGCACTGCTGTTAAAGAAGTGATTTCTGGATTTTTGATTTTTCTAATAAAATTTCAGATCGACTTTTCTTTAAATCTTCATTTAGCTATATGCGAGGCCCTGTTTGGCCAAGGGCCAAACTTCTGGAATGTTGGGAATACATCCAATAAAGGTATTTAGGTTTTGCTTGCTTCACTGTAACATTCCTACCAATGTAAAAGCATTTTCCCTGTAAAACTTGGGATTTCCTCATTTGTTACAATATTTTTCTCAGCTCTTATAAAATGCCTGAAGTTTGCAGCAGAAATCTGCTTCTTGAACAAAGTTAATGGAAATAAAATGTCTACAGTTTGTTTTCGGAGAGGTGAAATATACCCAAAGTAAAAGCTCAGGATAACAAAATTCATTCATTTAGTAATTAGGGCAACCTATTAGAGTCAAATGATGTTATTTTAAGTTAGGTTTATGGACTGAGGTGGGTAATATTTTTCAATCTAGTGTACTTCCCTTAATTTTTCAAGAATTTCACTTTATTTGTGTATTTAAAAAGAATTTCATATCGTTTTACAATATAAATATTTATCATTCAAAATTTTCACTATAAATATTTAAATTTTCTTGAAAAAGTTCTGACTCTGTTACTAATCAAATGTATATTAATGCCCCTAACAGAGTACGAGTAAAATCGTTTTAAATGAATTTCTAATTATTTGATGTTTAAATAACATTTACTTATTTTAATTTTACTATTTTAATAATTGACTTACAAAATTTAATAATAACTACTAATTTTAATATATTCTGTATCATACTAAGGAAGTACAAAAAAATATTACATATTAAATATTTATTTAATTTAATTATGATCCGATTTCAGTTACTAATATATATATATTATCTATAATGGCAACTCTATTTTCGCCAAAAATAGTGTTCAAAAACTCTTGCTTGAAGAATGAAGAAAAGTAGCGGGAGAGTTAATGGTGGATTTGGTAAGTTACTGAAAAAACAGATAAATAAGACGAAATTAGGAAATATAATAAATAGGGATATAGTTTGGTGAATAAAACTTTATTAAGTTTTGGCTATAATAATTTTAGGCGTCGCAATAGATTTTCTTATATTTTTTTATTATTTAATAATAATACTTCAATTGAAAATAAAAAATTTATATAAACAAATTTAATTAATTTTAAAATTAAAATTAAATTAAATTGAGTTAATAATAATGCTTCAATTGACCAGCTTCACTCGCCCAATCCGGCGTCATTTAACTGTCTAAACAAGTAGCAAAGTATGCAACTATCTAAACAAGTAGCAAAGTACGGTAAAATATTTATTTAGTAAAATATTTATAAATTAATATTGACAATACTCATTAATTTTATTAATTAAAAAAATATTAATTAATTAAATATTAATGTAACTTATTAATTTAAATAAGACAGTGTAAAAATATTATATAATAAAGATTTTACCGAGTGTCGAATTTTCAATAAAAATAAAGAAAAAAATTAGCTAACAGAGAAAATAAATGTCATCTTGACGGATTTAAAATTATGAAATTTAAAATTTTCTTTAATTGACAAAATTCATTAATCTAAGTTTAATCTGTAACTAAATAAAGATGAAAATCTTATTTGATTATGAATTTAAAATACATGTAAAATGATGTTTCAAATCCATCTCAAATGATTTCTCAACTATGTAATTTTCATTGATTAACCAAATCAAATTGAAGAATAACCTTACTTTCATTGAAGCAATTTAGACAAATAATATAAACAAAAATAATAATTTGTTCTATCCATAAATTGCACAAAAAGGAAACGAATAGTGAACTTCAAACCGCTACAAAACAATAAATATTGCATATTAATATCAATCCTTGCATCTGCAATCAATCCAAGGGAAGTGTGCATTATCAATTAACTATAGGCTAGCTGATAGTCAAATCTCAAGGAAACATCTCAATGATAAAAGTTCGGAACCTCTAAATAGGTCTCAGATTTGTATCCCAACAAGTGGGAACGAAGTAGAGAGTAATCATCCATTGTGTGGATCAAAAAACAGAAAACTAATACATAGATATGATTATTAGACCTGGCTTGACCCGTCAGGATTCGGAGGAGATGTAATTGCCTGTACTTTCCTTTTTTTTGTCGAGATTGATGGGCACAAGCAAATAGACAGGTCTATCTACTGAGTAAAGCATAATTTCAGTTTATGAAACCATAGGGCCAAAACTACTTTGCGTTGATTTTAACACCCCATTGCAGTTAACATGCAGATAATTTACCATTCATGTATACAAATAAATGAACATGCAGAAAGGCCAGTTTTGATCGAGCAGCTAATTATGACCTAACATGCATAGAAGTATAAAAACAACAAGAAAAGAGAGACAAAAAAGAAATTTTTGCACAATAGCAATCTCCTTAATATTTTAGTAGCAAGGTGCTCTGGATCCTCCGCTGAAATCCTCTCGCTAATTCAGTAATTTGGCAAAAACAGCTGCAATATACAACATGCATAAAGCATTTTTTTACAACCGCCATAATGCTTGTTCAAAAATTTGCATAAAAGAAAAAACAAAAACTATGTTTGGTCCCTTCTCTACTCCATTATGCCAGGACCTGAGTTTTCCACATCAACATCTCCCAACCCCGTATCTTCTTCTTCTTCGCTATCTTCATCCCCACTAACCTCCTCATTTTCATTTCGTAGCTTAGCCATGTGCTCAGCAAGCAATTTATCATCTCGTTCACTCACCTAAATCAATGTACAAAGTTAGACAAACAACAAAAGGAAAATACAGGTAGTTCTCTCTCCATTTTCCATGAAAACTGTTGTTTTCATTTTATGGAAAATTTACAAAACATGTTCATTTCTTAAAAACAAAAACTGGAAACAATTATTAATCTTTCTATTACTTTTTTTGTGATCAATTTCGTTAGACATTTTCTTCAAGTGAAAATCATTATAACTTAAAGGCCAAATTAAAAGGCATAAGCAAAAAAATTAAAAAGAAAATGGTTAAGTGGAGACTTGCCTAATAAAAAATGAAAAAGAAAATAAAGATGAAAATAAAAATTAAGATTAGAAGGGAAAATGGTTAACTGTACATACTAATTGTCAAGGAAAACCACGAATAGTAGAAACATGGTTAAGGAAAATAAAATAGCTATCAGACGTATGTATCAAGACAAAGCACATGCCCTACCAAAGCAAAACAAGAAAAGAAAGAAGAATTAGGAAAGCCAAAAACAACACAAGCAAAATGCTTATGCTGGGAATCAAACCCAAGGAAAAATGGTTTTTCAATTTTCTACTTGAAAAAATAGAACAATTGAACACAAAGGTCTTGTTTAGTTGTGTAAAACAAGGCTTGTTTTCCGGAAAATAATTCCAAGAAAATAGAAAAATAGAAATAGGTGTTTAGTTAGAATTATTTTCCAAATAAAACACTAGAAAATAGTTTTCTGAATTTTTTAAGTTTATAACTAATATAAGAAAACTCCTTTTAGTAGTTTTCTATTATTTCCTTCAATAAAGTACGCATATTTTTTTATTGGAAAACATGGAATTTTATACAACAGTTTTTTTTAAACCTTCGAATCTCACATGCTCTTTTTTTAATTTATTTCTTAAACCCTATTTTTTATCTTATTTATACTATCTCACTGTTTTCTTAAATTATAACTACTGACATCTACTTTGTAAAACAAATGAACTCATCACCAGCACAAGCTAAAGTTTAGTCATCCTTCTATACTCTTCTTTCATCTATTTTTAGTATTAATTATTGTGTTTAGAATTGCTTTAATTTATAGTTCCATGAAACTAATGCAACTGTCTTAACATGGGTTCTCAAGTACATGCATCATAATCAAGATTTATTAGAAGCCGTTACGATAAACTATTCCCTTTTTCTTTTCCAGGAAAAATCTTTATTTTACGAAATATAAGAAATAATCAAGGCAAATCGTAGGTTCACGTGGGATGATACTAGGTGCATGCCATTGACAAACAACGTATATTATCTATTTATTTATAAATTCACAAAATCTAATATACTCTTAAATTTAGCAGCAAAAAATACAGCAATTGTAATGAAAAATTAGCTAATTGATTTAGATTTTATAATTTGCAATTCACTCCTTAACTGGTTATTGAATTATATATATATATATATATATATATATATAATTTTTTATCTTTTTCACATAGAATAAATTATAAGATCATAAAAGTGTGTTTGAAAGGGTGTATTAATTCTATACACCTAAAATATTAATTTAGGCAATTTATTTTTGTATATTTTGGTTGAGAGAAGACACAGTGGAGACATTATAATAGAAAAAATTTTGATAGTTATGTAATTGAACAAATTTTCAATTTCCAGTTCTCTATTTAGAAAATGGAAAATTGAAAAAAAGGAAAACGGAGAAGAAAATTGAAAAATTAAAATGGAAAATATTTTTCACAACAAAAAATGAACAAAACTTTTCCAAATAGAACACTTGAACGCAAAACTGTCTTCACTTTTCGTAGAAAGAAATTTTCTAGAAAACTAGATAGTACAAACCATATATATTTGCAATGCACGACACACAACCACAACAAAGACATGCATTTTTTGCGTGAAAATGACCCAAAGTTCCTCAAGGTGTTTAAAACAAATGAAAATTCAATGCGGGAAGGAGAATCGGCACTCACTGCTCTTGGTGGCTCCTTCACAGCAAGCTTCCCTTTCTGCTGCTCTATTGCTTCAGTGCAAGCAGCAATTGCCTTACTCAGAACTGATATACCTTGCTCCTACATAAAAGATGGCAACAATAACACTTCATTAGCAACCTTGCCAAGGCATAACCCTGGTGGCAATATTGGAAGGTAAAAACAGACAGCTGACAGCTTCATTGCTTTCAATATAGTAAACAATCACAGGTTTTAAGATCATGCAAGACAAATCAGCCTTATCATCAAGAAGCAGTGGCCCAGTTTACTTCTGCCTTTAAGCAATACATTAAATATATTACAATTAATACAAAATAGAAGAGTTTCCGGCACACAACATCAGGCTCATTAAGCTGGCCAGTGCTAAGCAGCATAAATTAATATAGCACAAAGGACTTATAACTAAGCAACCACTATCTCATAACCAAATCAAATTCAGAAACAGATTTATCTACCATGAACTTTGTTCGATAAAGTGGCATATACAATACAAAGAAATCAAATGACTGCCTTTGAAGGCATGCCTAAATGCATTATGCTATTCAGCAGATGTTACGAGGAGCAGAAAGTTGAAAAAAAAAAAAGAAAAAAAAGGCAAATGGCAGAATACAGGTAGCAGAACCAAAATAATTTAATATGCGGTTACTGCTAAAGTAGTACAAATTAATCAACGCTCAGAGTGAACAGAAAATGCTATACAGAGCAAAATGAACTACAGCCAGTTAGACATTATGGGTTTCAGGAGGTAATATTAATTGCCAGAGAATTTTCTGGTACTCCACTCATTGAAGTAGAAAACAGAAAATGCTGTGCTGAGCAAAATGAACTACAGCCAGTTAGACATTATGGGTTTCAGGAGATAATATTAATTGCCAGAGAATTTTCTGGTACTCCACTCATTGAAGTAGAAAGTATGAATAACAATAAAGAAGAAATAATGATTTCCAATTTCTCAAGCATGTGTTGACACAGGTTTGTACACATCTACTGAATCTCTGCCTGTGTTACTCAATTGAGCCAAACATTTAATAACCTTGATGTAGTGATATTAGGATAGATTTTAGAATACAAGTGCAACAAGCATGGCCAACATGACAAAAGCTCAACAGTTTTATGGACACAAGGCTGATAATTTTCTATAGGCACAAGTCTAACCTTATCCAGGGTTTGTGTGGTAAGAACATAAAGCGGAGGAGCAACCAATTTAATTTTCACAGGACAGTCTTTATTGCCTGCAGCCTCAGCTTTCCGCATTGCATCCTGTGAAGTGAATAAATAGAATTTTGTAAACATAATACTTCCATGCGACTAGAGAACATATCCACAATAGACAATAAAATTTCATGGTCAATTGAATAAATATCAACCAAAGAATGGGAACTAGAGATAAAAAGAGAAAAAGAACGAAGGAAAATGAATGTGACCTTAATGTGAAGAACACCATCAAATTGGAAACATTTCATTTCAATATCAGCCCGAATCTTCAATGGTTGTGGGGTCATTCTTCTCCTAATATTCTTTACCAAAGCATCTTTGACTTCCTCTGACACAGCAGGCACTACCTTAGTTACCTATACAGCAAGGTAAAGTTTTAAATTTAATTACAGTAATTAAAGGAAAGTGTCAAAAAATGATTTTAGCAAGCAAACCCTACCTCTTGCCCATCAGGTCCAACTTCTTTCACTTCACGGGTGAGGGAATTCAAAACTGAATCAGGATCAGTCACAATTATTTTAAATGCCTGCACATCAAGAACAATTTTAGAACATATAAAAAAAATAATCATTAAAAAAATCCAAAAATGCTTTGCAAATTTGCTAGTTCTCACCTCAAAAGCATGCCCATATTTCCGGTACAAAGGCCAGCCAATGTGGAGGTACAGTTCCTGTGATAAGAAACTAAGTTGATTAAATATACTATACAAACAGATGTCTCTGGCATTGTTTGAAACAATTTTTCCGAAAAAAAGAAAAAGAAAAATACCATTTTAGCAATTTTAATAATATTATTTAGCTGTTCAGAAGCTTTTGTGAAAGCTGTGAAATTTAAATCAAAACAAACTTTAATGAACTCTAATCATTACTTCAACGTAGTATTTTTCTCAACAAAAGCTCGAACAGCAACGCGAAATATATACCGAAATCAAACAACTACCATACAGACATAAAATTGAAAATTTTAAACCTCCAATCAATCAAATAATAAATTCCCAAAAAAAAGGAACAAAAATTACCTCTAAATCGATGCCCAAAGTCTCGGCAACATGGCGCATAATAGAGTGAACAAGCTTGCTCTTATTATACCTTTCCTCACACGCTTGAATATCCTCCTCACTAACCCTTCTCTTACTCAAATCAATATAGCCTTTCTCCTTATCAACACGGAGGACCATGACAGGTTCGATACGGCCAACCTTGATTAAGCTACTAACGCTACGAATCCGACGGCGAGAGAGCTCAGAGAACAAGATCATGCCTTCGATGTTATTGTACTCAAGAAGCGAAACGTAAGCGCCCATGTCGGCTATGTTCTTCACTTGAATCATCACAGCCATGTCCACCTCCGGATACTTGGCTTCGTACATACGGCACTCGAGGTTTGGCGAGTGGGTTCCCATTATCTGATTGATGATTGATTGTTTTGTAGAATTTGAGACTTTATTTTGTTTGCAGAGCTAATTAGGGTTTTTAGGGTAAGGAGGCGAAGGCGGCGAGTGGAGAAGAAAAAGGATTATGAGATCGATCCGGGTTTCTCTTCGACTTCCGCGTGCCACTCACGTGTTGTGTTGCTTGAAATAATATTTTAATTTTGTTATTTTAGATTTTCAAAAAAACATTTAAAACTTTTCTTTTAATTTTTTACAATCTTATTTTTAATTATTTAAGTTACTATACAATGAGAATAGTTTTCTAGTTATTTTATAATATTTTTAATAATATATATATTATTGATTTGAAAAATATTTCTTTCTCAAACTTAAATATTATATATATTTAATGATATTTTAACACTTAATCATTTCGATTCTTTGATAATATATATCTTAAAATTTTTTATTAAATTACAAATCATTTATAATGTTAAATCAAAATTTTTAATTTAAAATATATATTAAATATAATAATAGTGATTAAATTTTTAAATATTTTATAATTTATAATAATATTATTATTTAACAATTAAAATTTTAAAAATTTTAATATTTTCTTTTTTATATTATAAAATTTAAATTAAATGACTTTGTAGTTGAATATTTATTAAAGAAATAAAAAAAGAAAGCACAAAAAGCAAAAAGAAAATTTATTTTATATTATAATATATAACAATAAAATTTTGATCATAATATAAAATATATATAGATATATATATAAATTAAAAAAACAACAAAGAGGGGTCAAAAAATAAATAAAAATAAAAGTAAAATATTATTTAGTCTATAAAACTTAATAAAATTAATATTTGAGTTCTTATATTTTTAGAAAATAATTATTGATCCTTTCATATTTGATTTCGTCATAACAGTTAGCACTTTTGTCTATTTGATCGTTAAATATCATAAAAAAAATACTTAATTTTATTTTTCATATCATACTATTAAAATCTATCTCAAATTTTATTTATTTTTCTTCACAATCGAACTCTTATTTCTCCATATAATATCATTAATCATAGCAACCACATATAAATTTTACTTTCTTTAATTTCAACAAACTCAAAATTTACATAATTTATTAGTTTATTAATTAAGCATAAAAAAAAATAACGCGATAAAGAAAAATAAGAAAAAATATATATATATATATATATATATATATATATATATATATATATATGAATTTTTTATAAAGAAAAATGAAAGAAAAATAAAAGGAAATAAAAAAACAAAGAAAAAATGTAAAAATTAAAGATGAAATTATTTTAAAAAAATAATTTATTTTAATTTATTTTTTTATTAAAAAATTTTAAAAAATAAATGAAATCTGTTATGGTAAAATTAAATATGAAAAATTTTATAATTATTTTTTAAAAATATAAATAAACTGAACATTAATTTCACAAAAATTTTAGAGATTAAATAATATTTTACTCTAAAAATAAATACTACAAAATTAATTGGATGGAAATGAAACGATGAGCAGGGAGAGATGATGATTAAATAGAAACCCTAATCAAGAAACATCAATCTCCCTTTCTCCTCTAATCCTGAAAGCAGTAGTAGCTATAGCTAGTAGATGATAAAGGATCTGTTCTGAAAGCGAGAAAGACTAATTCTTAGGGTTTGATAATTTGCAGTTTCGGCAATTTCACCGATAACAGCTTTAGCTTCAAGAAATGGATGCTGCCAAGCAAAAAGCATTATTTCGTGCTAAACTCAATACCCAGAAGAAGGACAAGCGAATTGATTCTCCTCTTGTTAGGTATATAAAATCGTTTCTTTTTTATTTATTTTTTTACCCTAATTTGAAATTTTACTATCAATTTTGCTGTTTCTGTTTCAGTATACAAGGTCAGCGTTATATTAGTCTCAATGTTGGAGGATTAGCATTAATTTCACCTATTGTTATTGCATAATAACTATTATGTAACAGATTTCTGATAATTGTTTTGTGATTAAGAATGGGCTGTAGAACTATCTTACTTAGTCTGTCCGTTTGAAAGTTTATTTTTCAACAGTGATCTAATTTAAATGAAACTACAATTGAGTGTTATTGATACTTGGTACAAGTTGATTTTTATTGACCATTCTAAAATTAATTAAACCTAAATTATATGCGGCTATCTTGCAATGCAGTCTTGTTGGATATTCTGCTCATTCTTTGGTGTTAAGGGGTTATGTTTTAGGCAGCATCTGAATTGTTCTTGAGTTGGAGAAGGTTGTCAGGAAGAGGTATAAGTTCTCTTGTGTGGAGGATAGTTGCACATAGTTATCTACAACTTCCATGGTCGAGGATAGAATATTAGAGCTTTTGAAAGAGTAGACCTTGGACTAATGAGAAAAAACTCGAGTTCTTGAGAAGTCATTTTCATGTTTCACTTTTACCATGATAGTTTACTCCTTGGAATTTATCGATTTAGAATTGGTTTCTCCTTTTCTGTTCATCTGCTTTGTTCCAATATTATTGGCACACTAGTGCATTGACTGGCGTATCCTTTTTTTTTGCATTATGTGTAAAGAGAATAAAAATAGTAGAAGGGAATTAAAAAACAGTAGAAGGGGCATTGCGATAAATAAAAAAAAAGAAAGATTATTTACATGAAAGGGACCTGATGGCATTTTTCATTTGATCAATTAAACAAATGGTACTTTTACTTGTTCAACAGTTTTGTTGGTATACATAAACCATGTCATTGTTGTGGTATTATGATTGTATTTGGGTGAACCTGGAAAGAGAAGAAAATGGTTTCACTATTTTTCTCTTGGCCTCAGAAACTCAATATTTTTTTCATGATGTTAATGTAAGTGTATACATAGATATATTAATAGAGATTACAAATGCATTCATTTACATATTTGTTATTTATACATTTCTGTATTTTATGTGAGGGTGAACCTCAAGTATTGATAGAGTTGCTCTAGTATGACCTGGACGTTACATGTTCAAAATCACAGAGATAGTCTCCTACAATGTAAGGGAAGTCTACATAAATCTAGCCCTTCCTAAAGCTCATTAGGTGAGAAGTCTCATGCATGATGCATTGCTGCATCCATTTTTGTTCCTGATTTTTTTGGATGTGTGCATACACATTTGAAAGTCTGTTTCTGTGGTATTTATATGCATGATACAAATATATGCTTATAAAGATGAATCCTTTTCAGTAAGCTTAATTTCAATTATTATTATAATAATTTGTTGTGACATCTTATTCTGGAATTTGTTTTGTACAAATGCTGACCCCGATTAATTTTGGGGTTAGAGCAGAGTTGAGTTGAGTTGAGAGTTGTTTATTTTTATAGAATATTCTAGAGAAAAATAACGGAGACTTACTTTCATGTGTTTTGTGTATTCTTTAATTATTATTTGGGATACACAATATTGGCATAAGGCCTTCACTATGATACATTTCTTAAATTCTTGAAGACTTTCGCTTCTTTATCAGTTTTGACCTTTTTGCTCTTTAGTCTTTACACAGGTTGTTGCCATAACAAACTGTAGACTTGTTTATTATTTTTCTGCTGCTTCTTGTAAATGCCTAAAATTTTAACTTTTCCTTCTCTTTTATATGACATTCAGGTACAATGAATTTGATCAACCTGTTTGTAGGGTTTGTGATGTAGTTTTGAAATCTGAATCCCTGTGGGATGCACACCAAGCTTCTCGGAAACATCATGAGGTGAGATCTTACTTGATGATAATGATTGGGTGGTCACACAGCACACTGATTCTTGGGTTTGGTATTCACACGAATGATCGGGCAACTAACACTATTTTGCTACATAAATATTGAAATAAAGGGTGTAAAGCTGCAATCAAACTGCTCATATTTGTTTTCCAACATTGGGGGAGAGGCACATGTGACATGATAAATAACTATAATGTTAAGTTTTTGGAGAATTGCATGTTAAGTGAAAGTTCACACTGAGATGAACTTTAAAGTCTTCCAAAAGTTGACTAATTAAAGTAGAAGTGCTGATAGTTAGAATACATTTTAGATGAATATAGAATGATTACATAATTGTTTCAGGTTCAAATTTCTGCCTAAAATAGAAGAAGAATGAAAAGACCTTGCCATTTATTAATTATTTTATTTTTTAAATGCTGGGTGTAAGTAAAGAAATTCAAATTTGTAAGTTATTGAGAGGGTGCATTTTATTTTAATGATAAGGATTATATTAGGAAATTTATGTCTTATTAGTTGTGGAAAATAAGACTTGTTTTCTAGAAAATTATACCAAGAGAACTAGAAAATGGAAATTTTTTAAATGAAGAATTGGGAATCAATTTTCCATGTTTTCCCAATTTTGACTAATCTTTAGAGAATTACTTTTGAGATGCTTTCCATGTTTTCCTTTATACAAGTTCAAAATGGAAAAACAAAAGGTACTTTATTGAGTTTTCACAATCAGTGGTGCCTTGGTGCTGAGTTCAAGTACCAACAATCACGCAGTAGTCTAATCGTTATATAAACTTAATAGGAGGGAATCAATTTGCTTAAACTTAAAGGGGGAATCCTTTCACTTGGCAAAGGCTTTATGCTTAACTATGTTTCTATGCTGTTATAAAAGCTTGTCAGTTTTAACTGTATCTTTGTTACAGTTGAACTTTTGTGGATGGCATCATACAACTTAGAAGGATATAACTCGGTGAAAGTAACAGTGGATGCGAACCCCAACCGACTTATTTTGAGACTCAACACCTTTACGCATGGTATGCGACCCCTTGGAAAGCCAAATCGGATTTGAACAAGAAAATCTCGACCCAATAGCAACCTGTGCTAGAGAACCTTGGTATAATTGATGAACGCCACAAAGTGGTTAGTTTTGATAAGTTCAAAACGATTCTTAGCAAGAATCAAAATTGAAAAAATTCTCACAAAATTTATATTAATCAAAATTTTGAAGTGTCCAATATATGGATTTAGCTAAGTATTTATAGTGACTTAACTATATAAAAATTCTAATTTAAATTTCCTGATTAAGAATAAGCTTCCTAAACCAAGACAAGCTTCCTAAACCAGGACAAGCTTCCTAAACCAAGACAAGCTTCCTAAATAAGGATAAGCTTCTAAATAAAAAAAAAAAAAAAAACATAAATTCTTTTTGGGTTTTAAGTTAACATAAAAAAAAGCTTCAAAACTTACTAATTAAGTAATTAAAATATGTCTTTTTCAATCATGGGCTAAAACAAAACATAAGCGGCCCACCACAAAATAAATATGTTCAACATAGGACAATTCAAATTCAGAAAGAGTTAGATTTGTTATTTCAACATGGTAGCTCTTTCTTGCACACGAATCATGGTCACCAAGCTTGATTTATTTTGTTGAATGTCTAGATTGATGATCGACTCTTCCTTGCAATTTTCAATGGTAGATAAATTATTCCACAAGTCTTGAATAAGTCCATTGATTGAATCTTTGAACTTTCTTCTTGAATAAGTCCATTTAAAATGCATTGGTTTCGTACTTTGCTTGCTTGTAATACTTTGATTTGCATCATGCTGGTTTCTTTTATATTTAGTAGGTTACAAAATTTCATGCACCTTGTTAAGTTTCTATCAAATGTTTGACGATTGACAATTAGCTTTTATTGAATTTCCATGTGGACGAATTAATTAAAATTCTACAAGGACAAAATAGAATTTTAAATAAAAGAATAAATTATAGTGTGCTTCGAGCGGTATTCATTAGATATGCTGAATGACCGATCTGTCGAATGTGGAAAAGATACCACATGCTAAATAAATTTTAGAATCTCAAAAGAGATGTCCATTAGAAAATTTCTCCTTGTTTTTTAATTGATTATTGAAATTGTTCCTGATTATTCAAGAACTTTAATGTATGCAGGCTGTACACAGGAATTCATGCCAAACCAAAACCCAGGTCCAAGTCAGGAGCCATTTCAGAGTCAACTACGGCTCTGAATGTTGATCAAAGTAATACCTCGGTTCTTGCTACCGACCAGAAGAACACAGCAGTTAGTGCTGCAATAGTGTTGCCGTCCCCATTGGCTCCTTGTACAGCAGCTTCAAAAGGAGGAAATAGTCAGGATCAGGTAGCTGTTGTAGCTTCAACTGCTGAACCAGGTGTTGGTGGATCTGTATCTGTGGCAGTGGCCACACCAGTAGTCACTACTCAGAAGAAAGAATGTGGACCCGCAAAATCTCAGGCAGACAAGAAAAAAATGGACGCAAGAAAGAAGAGCTTAAAAAGATTATAATGTGAAACAGGGGACAAATGATTGAATTGCCTTTATCTATTTCCCTGGCTATCTTTTGTTGCTTGAGTTTGGAGAATGACAATGAGGGGTGCGTTTATGTGATGCGAATGGGTATGTGATGTAATGACTATTTCCAATTGGGACAAGTGATGGATTAATCAAACCCTATTCTCTTTATTTCATTTGCATTGTGGTTTCACATTCAAACAAAGTTTTTTAACTTCAAAACCATAAATTGATTTGTTTAATTTCTGTTCCCAGAGTTTTGCTGAAACTGCCCTTCCTTGTGTTTAAATTAAAATTATTAGTCGTTACAAGAATGTAATTGCGCTGAGCCGTTGAGCTATTCGAGACTCATCTTGATAAGATTCGATATATTTATAAACAAGTCGAGTTTGAACTTCATTTTTAAATTCGTTTATTAAACGAGTTAAATTTAAATTCACATGTGTTTAAATCATTTCAACTTGAGATTCAAATTATTATTAAGCTGGTAAACTGGCTCGCAAACTAATTGTTGAGAAGGTTGGTGAACCTGATGAACTTAACTCATCATAAAATAATTAATCTATATTAATTAATGGTATTTCATAATTTTCCTTATGCTGTTAACATAATTTTTATTTTTAGTTATTTTATGAAAATGATTGATTATTATTAAATACTATGATATAATTAAATATATTTTAAATTTTATTTTTTTACACAAAATAAAATGTTATAGTTTAATTATATAAGAGTATACATTGAGGTTTTAAATAAGTTAATAAAAGTTTATTAAAATTTATATTAATATAACTTCATATTTGTAATATCCTAATTTTTTCTTAAAATTATTATAATTATTATTTTTGGATTCTTATTAAATTAAATTAAATAAATTAAAATTTTTTGTTATTTATTCAATTTTTTAATTTATCGAAGGAATTCAATTTTTTTTAATTATATATATGTATTCTCTAGAACAAATAAAAAAAACAATTGTCTCAACGAGAGAGAGAGAGAGAGAGAGAGAGAGAGACTACTAGTAGACAACCTAGGTGCCGATGAGTCAGCAGCCAGAAGATTGCCACAAATAGCCGCTAGTAGCATCACTATGCCATCCGATAAGGCCGCCTACAACTAAATTTCGAGCTCTTTTTTGGATAACTCCGACCTCCTTTCCCCACAATTCATGTACAATTGGATTCCTCTCCCTTTACACTTTCATTTGATACCTCATTTGCAATTTTTGGACTAACTTGAATTTTGATTGAAATTCAGTGACTTTTGTGGTTGTCGGAGTAATTTTTCGGCGATCTTTGATGAGTGAGAGCTATCAGCATTTAAAAACTCCACGCATCGAGCCAAGTCATTTGGCACTACTTTTGTCGCAATCCGTCATTGTAGGAGATTTTTCAGTGGGTCCCTATGATCAATAAGTGAGTATCAGATTGTAACTATAGAATTAATTTTGGCTGCGCATTTGATGATTAGAATTTATAAGTATTGTATAAATAATTTTGGAAGAATTTTGATTGATAAAGTGAGATTGTGGAATATTAATTAAGGTAATTACTTTACCACGTATTACGACTTTGGTATTTGAGGCGAGTTCGATAATATGATGTTTTTGATTCGAGGAAGCCCATATGAGAGGCCTATGTTGTTTGCGTTAAGTTTGTCATCCATTTCAGGGAATTTGGTTATTCTAGTAAGAATTTATTCTAAAATTGAAAAAATATCCAATTCAGGGTTTGAATTTTGGCCAAAAGCTCAATTTGAGTTACGTAGAAAAAAAAAGCCCAATTTCCTCTTATACTCAATTTTCAAACCAATTGAGGGCTTAGTACATTAATTAGACTAACTGTATTAATTATGTGAATCATTCATATTTTTTAATTAATAAAAATATTAAAATAAAAAAATATAAATGATAAAAATGTTAAAATTAAAATTTAAAAATAAAAAAAATGAAACTCGGATAGATATGGATTTTATCCTCCATCGCTGACTTGAAGTTGTTAAGAAAGGAATGGCCATGGGTAAAGGCAAGAAGGGTGTGTGATTTTGAGATACCAGTGATAATTAAGGGCAAATGAGGTAATGATGATGGCAAAAAGGGTAAACGAGGAAAGAAAAATGGTGGTGGTGATGGAAAGGATGATCATGATAAATGAGGGAGTAAAAAACAAGATGGTAAGGATAAAAATAGTGGAAAAAGTGGTGGCGTTGTGTCACAGCCCAACTTGGGAGCCATGACGGTCCTAGGGTACGGGTGTTACTTATGCTACCAGTACCACGAAGAATCCATATAACTGAATTATATGGCATGCATTACAATTATAAGCTCAAAATGGCTTAGCAAACTTATGAAAAATTGGGCAGCATCTCCTCTATATAAGGAGTATGCCCAGCTGCTAAAAATACAAATAAGCACTTCAACTATATACTTCCATATCTATCTCAATATCAAGGATCCCTCTGGATCTTCACAATAATTCAATATCACATCTGATCAACAGATCACAATCACACATCTCAAAATATATAATTATATCTCCAAAATGCAACTTAGATATAAGGATGCAACATACATATACATACACGCCAACTTAATTTACAGTACCATGAAACCTCTATTATGTACAATATTTACAAATACTTTAGATTTGGAATTTATATAGTACTAATATCAAAACTTCCACGGCGAGGATAGGATGCCAATGGAATACGGTCCACACAGCTGACCTGAAATGATAACCACTGAAGGTGGTGAGTATAAAAATACTCAGTGAATCCAAAATGTATAAGAATACAATAAATGCTATAATATGAAAGGCTGACCATATATGGCCTGTAAATTCAATATACTGAAGCAATAAAATAAGTACCAAGGATTTATATCAACAACATATGGATATTCATATCAAAATTTAATATATAAGCTAATCCACATATGATAAAACAGGATTAAATCATATTTAAGTTCATAAGCTTTGTTCATAATAGGCACGATATTTCAGTGCAAAGTATACTATACGCAAAGGGGATCAGCTTTTACGACTAAGGAATATTTACACGCCCTTCATAGCATGGGCAAGTTTATATATACTAGAGAATATTTCACGCCCTCTCCAGCACGGGCTAATTTAATTATACTAGTGTGCACACAGTCGATGGAATTTCACACTACCCATCGAAGTAGTCCTGTTTTAATATCATATGCTTGTGTCTCAATAAAGTCACTTTATA
The DNA here is from genome assembly GCA_948193065.1 of Aleurites moluccanus. Classification (NCBI taxonomy): domain Eukaryota; kingdom Viridiplantae; phylum Streptophyta; class Magnoliopsida; order Malpighiales; family Euphorbiaceae; genus Aleurites; species Aleurites moluccanus. The sequence goes on along the minus strand of CANXYC010254433.1, from coordinate 454 downwards.
TATATCAAATAAAGTTTAAATAGCTATAGAATGATCATATATACATATATGAAGAATAATAGCAAAAGTTGGAAATTTGCCAAAAATTTGCCCGGACGGGTCCAGTCGTGCTGCCGCAACTGGCTAACAAATTACGAAACCGTTTTGGAATTTTTAGATACTTTTTGGTTAACTAGGCTACCAAAAGAATTAGGTGGCCCATGAGGTACCATTTCAAAGCTTAGGTCAAGACTAGATAATTAGGCCAAGTGGTGGCCCAATTGGCTTTCTGGTTTTCATTTTATGGCCCGTCAAAGTTTATGTCAGTTTTAATCGTTTCGGCGGGCTTATTTACGAGCCAATTTGCACTGTTTGGGTTTTTAGGTATCAAACTTGGTTTTATTGGCTCAAATGAAATAATATAGCATATATAATGCAAATCATGTAAAATTATGCATAAGGACTCACCAGATAT